>PVJH01008861.1:0-82604 GCA_004026705.1 Nesogale talazaci | reverse complement strand
TTTTTTTTGTTTCTGCTTCTTTGAGTGCAGACATGTTTCTAGTGGTTTCTGCTCTCTTAAATGTACTTCAATAGTTCTCAAATGGGGAAGGGCTTGTCCTTCTGCCAACATTTGTTTCTGCCTGCAGATAATTCTGATTTTCACTACTTGGGCACTGCTACTGACATACGATGGGTGGAGGCTAAACATCTTACAGTGCATAGGGCAACGTCCAACAATGATTTATCCAGCCCAACCTGTCAGTAATGCGGAGGCTGAGAATCCCTGATTCCTGCACAGTTGTAATCTGGGGACTCCTGGTTCTACACTTTCTAATTATAACCCAAATGTCATCTGAGTTATTCTACCCAGTTATTCTACCAGTATTCTCTACTCAAATCAGATGAGGAACTTGACCTCTCCACCTTTTAATACAGCAACTCCCCAGGTTAAGAATGTGTGTGCAGGACATTTTGGGGGTCACATGGCAGGGAAGCAATGTTGACTGACCCCCTAAAAGAAGCTGAATCAAGGGAGCACTCCTGGTTAGACAGTCGGGAAGAGAGAATGATGGGTCTGATGGTTCCTGGGGGCAGGGGGGAAGAGTGGGGAAGGGGGCATGGACAGGTTCATGGATATGGGGGAAAAACAAATGGTCCGGAATCTGTGCCAGGGAGGGTGTGGGAGGCCTGGTAGGGTTTAAGAAAGGGTAATGTAACTGAGAGGAAGTACTGAAACTCCAGTGAAGGTGGAACATGATAGTGGGACAGGAGGGAGATGGAAGGAAATAGAGGAAAGAACTAGAAGGCAAAGGGCACTTGCAGAGGTCTAAACACAGGCATGGACATGCATAAATATAATTATTTTTGATAAGGAGGGAACAAATCTAAAAATATATATTTATAGGTTAAGTACTGGAGTAGCAAGTGGATCTTGGACCCTCACCCAGGTGCTCCCTCAATGCAAGAACCCTTTGTTCTATGAATCTGCTATTCCATGATGCTCACTGGCCCAATATGATCACTGAAGTAAAATGGGTACATAAGCAAATGTGGTGAAGAAAGCTGATGGTGCCCAGCTATCAAAGGATATAGCATCTGGGGTCTTAAAAACCTGGAGATAAACAAAAGGCCATGTAGCTGAGAAGTTTCCACGTCCACACGGAAGCACACCAGCCAGTGTGACTATGAGGTGTTCAAAGGACTAGGTCACAGGCATCAAACAGAAAAAAGCATATCACTGTGTGCGCACCTTCCTGAGGCGTCCGCTGAGGACATGTGGGAGCATGAGCAAGAGTGGTGAAGAAAGTCAATGGTACCCAGCTGTCAAAAGATATAGCATCTGGGGTCTTAAAGGCTTGAACGTAAACAAGCAGACATCTAACTCAGGAGCAACAAAGCCCACCATAAAAGAAGCACACCAGTCTGTGCAACCATGAGGTGTTGAATTAGGCACCAGGCGTTAAAGAACAAAAGTCAAAATCAATATGTGCCCACTCTCCTGATATGATTACTAAAGACAAATGGATACAGACGCAAACAGCGTGTAGGAGATGGATGGTGCCCAGCTACCAAATGATAAAGTGTCTGGGGTCTTAGAGGCTTGAAAATAAATGAGTGGCCATTTAGCGCAGAAGCAGCAAAACCCACATGGAAGAAGCACACCAGCCTGTGTGATCAAGAGGGGTCAAAGGGAGCAGGTATCAAGCATCAAAGAACAAGAATCACATCACTATGAATGAGGGGGAGAGGAGGGTGGGGATACAAGGCTCACTTGTGGGCAATTGGTCACCCCCAGGGGAGTCGTGGGGAGGAGATAGGCCAGTCAAGGTGCAGTGAGGCAGCAATGAAGCATACAACTTTCCTCTAATTCCTGAAGGCTTCCTCCCCCCAATTATCATGGTCCCAACTCTACCTTACAAATCCAGCTGGACTGGAGAAGATACACTGGTATAGATGAGAGCCGGAGATATGGGGAACCCAGGACAGAGAATCCCCTTGGGGCCAGTGGTGAGAGTGGAGTTACCGGATGGGTGGAGGGAAGGTGGGGTACAAAGACGTTGCCAACTACAAGGATCTACACATAACCTCCTATCTGGAGGACAGGCATCAAAGGAGTGGGCAGGGAGAGATGCCGGGCAGTGTAACATATGACAGAACAATAATAATTTATAAAGTTTGAGGGTTGGTGGGGAAGAGGGGAACAGGGACAGAGGGGGAAGGATGGGAAGCTGATATCAAGGGCTTAAGTGGAAAAGTGGATATATGGAGAAGGATAATGGCAGCAGACAGGTAAAGGTGCTTGGCACAGTATATGTATTCATGTATTGTGAAAAACGATGTATGAGCCCCCAATAAAATGATTTTAATAAATTAAGAAAATAATCTTTGTAATTAGTGATTCGAGAATAAAATTTAAACTAAGTAAATCAAAGCAAATAAATCTAGTCATATTTCAAGTGAACACTAGAGGATAAAAGGGAGTTAACTGAAGTAACTTCTACATATAACACATATATCCTCAGTCTAATAGTTAGCAGGGGTTAAGAGGCAACTACAAACAAAGCCTGAGTTCTTTTTTTTTAATTAAAAATCATTTAATTAGGGGTTCGCACATCATTTTTCACAATACATAAATAAACATACTGTACAAAGCACATTCGCACGTCCGCTGCGTTTATCATTCTTCAAACATCCGCTTTTTCCCTTGAGCCCCTAGTATCGGCTTTTCCATCCTTTCCTCTCTTCCCCTGCCCTCCCTTCCCCATCAACCCTCAATACTTTATAAATTATTATTGTTCTGTCATATCTTACACTGCCCGCCACCTCCCTCAACCCACTCCCCTGATGCCCATCCTCCAGATAGGAGGTTATGTGCAGATCCTTGCAGTTGGTCCCGTCTCTCTACCCCATCTTCTCTCCACCCATCCAGTAGTTCCAATCTAACCACTGGCCCGACGGGGCTCATCCATCTTGGTTTCCCCATAGCCCCAGCTCCCCTCTCTGCTAGTGTACCTCCTCCAGTCCATCTGGATTTGTCAGGTGGAGTTGGGACCATGATGGTTGCCTGAGTTCTTTTTGAAAGGTTTGTTTCTCATAGTTGTATAGATGAAGCTCTAGGATATTATTTTGGGTGGATGGTATGACTGAGTAGATATATGCATTGAGGAACTGGAATTCTTACTGTGGAAGAAGGAATATACTAATGTGTAAAAGTGGCAAGCAGGGCTCAAGTAGAAAATATTTGGAAATGAAGATGGCAGCCTGTGTACAAATATGCGTGATACAAATGATGTACGGACTGTTTTAAGAGCTGTAAGATCCCCCAATAAAATCACTGGGGGAAAAAAGTGGAAAGCAAAGAGCATAGAAGCCATTGGATTGCACTAACATCAGAGGTATCAGTATGAACTCCTGCTATCTAATACATTTTATGCACATGCCCACTCATATTTATATGTCTGCTAAAAGCACCTGGTAGCAAACGTACCTCAATGAAGAGACCTGGCTTGCAGATTTTGACCATTTCTTATTAAAAGGCACTTGGCTTTTTGTATCAAGCTGGGCCTTGGGTACAAAGGGAGTCCTGGTGGCACAGTGGTGCCTCGTTGGGCTGGTGTCTGCAAAGTCAGAGGTTGGAAACCACCCACTGCTCTGGAGGAGAAAGATGAGGCCATCTACTCCCATAAAGAGTTAGTCCTGGAGGGCGCTATGCTACCCTGTCCAGTAGGGTCACTATGCGTCAGAATAAACCCCGTTACCAGTGAGCTGTTCGTTTGTTTGCTTTTTCTGACTTCATGGTTAGAGCAGGCAAAGGCATTCAAGGTGACCCTAAAACATCTATTTATGTCAGAAAAGTTTAAATCATTGAGAATATCATAATAAGCTCATGTTGGTTCACAGGGGGAATTTTGAGGAAAATAATCAAAATAATTAAAGTTAGTAATAAATAAAATAATTAATGATAGTAATGAATTACACACTACTGGGAGGCAGAAATTATTTTGTCATGGAAGGGGAAGTAATTTTGAGAAAATCCACTGAATTAAAGGAAACTCAAGAAGTGTAATTACTTAACACAGTCTATGATTCTAAACTGAGCTGTACTGAAGAGGAACAAACAAAAGGCATAACATTACTGGGCCAATTAACAGCATTGGGGTTCAGCTGGTAGGTAATGGTCAAATTGACTAAAGGTGAAATTTAAAGACAGACCCCACTGGGGTTATTTAATAGAATCTTCTTGTTCATTCAAGGAAATGCACTTTAACCACTTGGGGTGATGAGTCATGCAGCAATGGGCTCAAATATAGTCATTGCGAGGGTGGCACAGAGTGGGCAGTGTCGTTCTGGCAGACACAGGTCTCTCTTGAGTCAGAACCAACGCCATGTCACCCAACAACATCACCAATGAAGAACGAGGCGTACACTTCACCCCAACTATTTCAGAACAGGAGCCAATTTTAGCTAAGTGCTTGCATGCAAAAGTGCCTTTATGCAGCCTGACACAGTGAGAATGCAAATTATGAAGCAAAGGGGGGCAAAACATTAACCACTGGTGACTCTGGATGTACGCGGGCTTCTTTTTGTTCTCCTTGCAGCATTGGGAATCATTCCAAATATGTGTTTTAAAAAGTTGAGTGCTTGGCATACACAAGAAGATGAAAGGTTATCAAGCTGCCTTCTGAAAGCAGTAGGTATGACAAAGTAAACAGTTTTGAAAGATTGATGTATGGAAGGAGCAAACTTGGAGTCTAGCTAATCTCGTTTTGCCAGCTGGCCTTCTGTAACTTCACCACAGCATAGTCATGACTTGAATGCAAGGTGCATTTTTCACTGCAGGGAATCTTCAGCATTGCTTAGTACCACTCACTGTCAGAAAATCGATTTGGACTCCTATTGGTTTCGACAGGTTGTCCAGGGCTGTAACTCTTTGTGGGAATGGACCACTTCATCTTTCTATCAAGAGGCTGCTGGTGGGTTTGAACCACTGACCTTAACTGACAGTGCCAAGAGATACAAAAAACGCATGCTTTGAAGGGTTCAGTGGATGGAGTAGGTGAACCAAGCAGTCTGGGTATAGGAAAATGGACAATGACAGGTCCTTGGACTAGAAAACTGTCTTCTCTTAACAGCTTTTAATAGCAATGAAAGGGTTAAAAAAAAAGTTGTGCACGTCAAAGCAAGTGTTCTTCCGTTTTGATCCCAGGTCTCGTCTCTTTTCATAGGTGAACAAAGCATCTACAAAAAGTCACAAAGCAGAATGCATATCATAATGAAAAATGTAAACGTGTGTAGCCATAGCTAGCAAACCCCCCACACGCCGTTTTTAATGAAAGAAATCGATATCCACACATTTGTCCTTCTGTACAGTTCTGGGTAATATATAATTTTAAGCTGTTTACAAATAACATGTAATGTTTCCAATATTACATACTGCCGATAATACATTTCTAGCAGAAATAAATATATTGCACTTAAAAAGAAACTTCATTAGATGTTACTTCATAGTATTAGGCTTATAACTTCTTTCATAAAACATTTCCCTGACCCTTCCCCCCACCCCAGCACACACATGTCATTGCAGTGACTGTTCTCACGCAACTCCTTCAGCAAATGAACACAGCAAACCACAGAGTGGGGACGAATCTACTAAAGAAGCTATCTTCAATGTTTATCCTTTAGGGAAAAAAATAATCTGATGTTTCTGAACAGAACAATGAAAGCTAAACACCATAATTGTACCAGAAGTAAAATACAATAAGTTGCATTTTTTGTCAAGCTAGATTTGAAACCGTTTAACCAAAATGTTTTTATCTTCCTATTGCCAGGGCACTTTTGTTTAAGCAGGAGACGGAGGGTTGAAATTATGGGTGGGGAGGAACTGAGAGAAAAAGGCCAGTAAATATTCTGGATTATCTGCCTGGTCAATATTTATCAATGACTCCCTGCATATTTAAGCATGCAAAAGGTAGGTAAGTGCTGGGACATTTGTAATTGGCATGGAATAATTGTAAAGAAGGGATTTTGTGATTTTTCTGAAGTTGGTAGCATCTGCACTCTTCTCTTTGCTTGTTTATCAAACTCTTCACATTACAGAGGAATCTAAAAAACGTAGAAAATGCATCTTCAACACTCTTGGTCCAAATGACAAGTATAGAACTATCTAAGTTACGAATTGATTTCTTAAGGCCGGGTGAAGGAGGTCTGATGCACTGCACGGTGGCCATTACTTTTTGATTCTTTGATATGCTTGTGAGAAAACAACCCTGAAAACAACCCAAATATACAATAACTCATGCTCTTTATTGTCTAATTTCCTATACTACTCATGAGCTAGTCTTTGCATTTAGCTTTTCATCAAATTGGACTGGGAATTCTAAATCTTACATTCCCAGTGGGTTAAGTCAGAGTCAACAGCCAGGATAGCTCAGAAAGGACCAGTGAAAAATCCAGTTGCCACGGAGCGAACTCTGACAACTCATGACCAGTCGGGAAGGGGCAGAGAGTAGACCTTACTCCTTGGTTGATCATCAGTACTTTCTTCTGAGGTGCCCCTGGGTAGCCTTGACCCCCCGACCTTTCTGTTGGCAGCCTAATGTAAGTGTTTTTACTGTTTACATTGCCCAGGGCCTCTCATGAAGGCCTCCCCACCACTGCCATCGAGTCATGCTGGCTGAAAGAGGTCCTGTAGCACACAGGGTTTCTGAGAACTGTCCAGGTGGGCCACTTCCTATCCACTGGCTACAGTGACTCTAGGTCAAGCCTCATCTCACTTGTGCTTCTTTTCTCTTATTCAAATAATAAAAATTTAAAAATCACTGCCAAGGAGTGGATTCCAACACACTGTGATCCTGTAGGACAAGTGAGAGCTGGTTCTATGGGCTTCCCAAGACTGGTCCACTTTTCAGGAGTTGAAAGCCTCGTCTTTCTCTCTCAGAGAGTCTGGCAATTTCGAACTGCTGGTCTGGTGATTTGCAGCCCAGCAGAATACTCAAGACACCACCCAAATAATACCAACTAAAAAACGCAATCGGCGGCCACAGAGTCGATTCCGACTTGGAACCCTCGTTGGGTTTCTTTAACAAAGCAGAGAGTCTTGTCTTTCTCCCAAGGAGAGGAGGGTAGACGCCAACTGCGGCTCTTAGGGGTAGCAGCTTAGCCCAGAAGCCACACTGCTGCCACAGCTCCTTCGAATGACGACAAATACTTAAAAAAAATCACATCAAATTTAGAATTTCTGATATCATTTTCCAGGAGTATGCTTGGGGATGTAGGTTATGCCTTTCTCAAAGCACTCTGCTCATGCTCTTTTTAGACTGCTAAATTTACAAATAAAATTATGAAGTCTGGAAATTCCCGGTGCAAAACTGTATCTAACAAACGTACACAAATCTACATTGGGGGGCAATATCAAAATAGCACTATGATAAGCCTTTCTTCTCTCCAGACTCGAGTCACTTCAGTGAGCCCATAACTGCGCAGGGTGCTGAGCCACATCATCTAAAACAGCATCCTTTGCTACTCTTGCTTTAAGCAGCAATGCTTTGTGTTCAAGGGAGCACTGGCCATGGGCCCATTATTAAATATCAGACCCCTCGCTTCATGGATGCTTTCTTCATGTATTACTTGTAGCTGTTTGATTGTTTAAGAAATGCACATCTGTGCTTTGTCTGAAAATAAATTGCCGGTGGATCCAACGGCATAGCATGCGAAGAGTTGAATGTGAGCCGACAGGGCCTGTCACATAGACATACTTTGTTCGCGCAGCCCTTGCATCTCAGCGAATGAACTTTGGGAGACATTGGAGAAAGGGGAGTGCCACATCCCACAGTGACATCATATAGACAATCTGTGCTCTTGTGCCTTCTGTCACAGGCCAGAAACACCCAAAGAAAGGTGTTTGAGATAGAAATGCCTAAGCGTAAAGCAATCAAAGGACACTCTCCGGGAGGCTGATATGGGCAAGGGTATGGTCTCTATCCCTAAATACACATCTACTGTCGACAGAAGGATCTCTCCTCTGTTTTTTACCCCTGCAAATTCAATAGTTTTGTAGAAAAAAAAGTAGAATAAAGACTGCCTACAACCATTAAATTAAAATTACATTTGGGGGAGCTTTCTGAAGCAGGTAAGTTAGACTCTGAACTGGAACTCCAGGACAGCTCAAGGAGAGAGACTATTAACTTGAGTCTCTGCAAATGTCAAACCTATTATTACCTGGACGATAAAGGCTTAACTATATGTTACTCAAAAACATACAGCTTATATATAACCTATTGCAAATTTGTTACTGTTAGAAACTTTAAAAAGAAGGCTTAGGAAGTTAGCAGGCGTGGAGAAAAAAGGGGATCGAGGATTCAGATGTTACTTATAAGAACTAGCAATGTGTGACGGCGTTCTGAACACACAATCTCCTATGAAAGACGAAGAAAATGGCAAAGGGATCACAGAGAGTGACATAAGGAGAAGAAGGAACAAACCAAACACACAGGAACAACTTCTTGTGAGCATATTAACCTTAAAGGATCCCTGTTATTAAGTCCTTTGTGATATTCCCTTCTGACAAAGACTCACAAGTCCTTGTCAACTGGTGGCAACAGCTCATCTAAAAACAAGCAGAGTTGACCAAGAAAGAGAATGTGGCCCAGTGCACAGAGATTTCTTCCAGAGATACCTTCCCTGAAAATGCAGGCGCCTTTGGCACCCAAGGTGGAGAAATTCCTTCCGGAAGAGGACAACCATTTTTTTACTGTAGCTTTAAGCGAAGGGCAGTTTCATGTATCCTCACACATGATGGACATATTCCTCAGGGACTCTGCAGAGTAGATAGAATGCCAGCCCAGAAAAAAGAAAACTTCGGTATTACGATGTAACACCTCTAGCCTGATGCTTTAAAATCGTCTGTGAAGGCTGGTCCTAAGTCCATGGCAAACCTCTGCCCGAAAGAGAAGGGGCAGTAAAGAAGATCAGACCATGCTAGCTAAGCTGGTCAGGGACTGACCCTTCAATATTACAAAAGAAGTCTGTGAGGTAATTATAGCCTATTCATCCACACAACATGGTACATTAGCATTATCCCAGTTCCTTTCTCAGCAAACTAACACAAAAGAAAACTAAACATGCGTAAGCTACAGCGCTACAAATATTTCTCTATTAGCTCCCATTTTCTCCAGGGAGAACTTAAGTTAATCGATATCATCAGCCCGTTATGTAGCATTGTCTCTTTGAAAATTCTTTTAACTGGTAGAAGCAGAAAGAAAGCCTATACACGTGGGTTTTATACACTACTGCATCAACACAGCATTTTTTTAACCGCTAGAAATAATGCACCCTAAGATTCATCTGGCCTGTCTCATTAAACGTTAGTGTGTCTAAACATTCTTATTTCTGAGCAAGATGACATCCACTTAGTTGCAGAAGTTGGCTGGCTAAGAACTTTACACTACACCCAGCAAATGCACCCCCAACGACAGATGCATCCTGGTCCTTGTCACACTCCTTCAGCGGAAGTTTATTCTGAGTCCAGCTCTCAACCTTTCAGAGGTCCCGTGTCCCTAGAGAGCCCCTGCTCCAACATCCACCCCACCACCCCACCCCACGCCCCTCTCCAACATTTCCATACCCAGTCCGCACATTCTGGGTCTGTAATTTCCCCATTTCTAGAACAGTCATACAAATGGCGTCATCACAGCCGAGGAGTGGCGCAGTCCTTGGATGGCAGCATAGGGCCCCTGCTGGAAGTAGTGATGGTACCGAGGCATGTGGAATGAAGGGAAGGTGGGGCCACTCCCTTGCATAGAACTGGCGATGGCTGATGGGGTCAGGGGCATTCCAAGTCGGCTATATGGTGGCAGAGATCCCTGTATGGGATGAGGAATGGGTGTTGCTATGGATGCTGTACTGGTGCCCAGGGCAGTCAGGGACTGTGGGTGCTGGAATCCAGGGAAACTGGATGAAGATGATACCCAGGAGCTGAGGGACAGATTATCAGATGTTGTAAAGGCTGACCCTGGAAGGAAAAAAAAACAACCCATTAGCCTGGACCCTTGATTTCTAAGTGCAAATCGCAATTGGCATGATCGCTAAAGAGAGATTCCTTTCAAAAAGAGTGATCAAATATGCAACTTAAAAAGATGACCCAACTTGTTAACCAGGAGGCAAGTCTATTTCCAGACTAGAACCTATCATTCACATCACGAATGGGAACGACAAGGAAGCATTGATGGTTAACTTTCACCTTCCCTGTAGGGCCAGTCGGTCCCATCAGGGGTAGCTGGAATGTTGCTCTGATGCAGAACAGATGGTAGCAGAGCTTCCACACTAAGATGGACTAAGAAGAAAGGCCTAAGCGATCTGCCTCTGGAAAAGCAGTTGGTGAAATTCCAATTGATCATGTTGGTCTAGTATGGGACCGGTCCTGGGGATAGCCAGAACGAGGCAGCATTTTATTTCATTATGCATGGTCAGTCAGCTGACAACAGTGACTTGGAGGGACAATTCCACAACTGGGAAAAGATGCACACCTTTAGGTAACCTGCTTCATCTAACCTGCATTAGCTCACCGGTGTGGCTGAACATGGTAGCATTTGTCCCAACCTCTACAGCATCTTCCGAAGAAAGGTGGGAAAATCGAGCTTCAACAAAGCCCCTGAGAGAACGGACAGAGAATGTTTGTGTTTCACACAGCAGCCAGCATTCACAAGTTTAGAGGAGGCCTGGCAGTCTGTTTACTAATGTTCAGGTTGTATGTTCGTTGGGCTCGAGATAAAAGACCTGCCCTATATTTTGGTCAAAACTGTTGCTGCGATTCCACTTTATTATCAAGCATAAAAAATGACACATAAATCCAGGGGGCACCCCTCTGATTTTGGGTTCAACCCTTGTTTCCCTGGATTCGGGTCCCACGGGCAGAGGCCCCCTCTCTGAGCCTGTGTGGCAGACATTTCCCCCTACTTCCACCGTGGAAGGGTTACCATTGCTACAGAACACCCTTCGTTAGAGGAATCATCTTTCTTCATGTGTTTGCTTCTGGTAAAATATTCCCAGGATATTTGGGGAAATAGATTTCCCAATTTTATCATCCCAATGATAAAAATCACTCTTTCAGAGTAAATTAAAGACTTGGAATTACTGACCCCTGACTCAAAGGCTCAATATCCTTTGCCTGGATAGTCAAACCCTGGGTAACCTTCAGAGAGCAGTCATTTAAGACTCTAAGACAGGGGCTGAGCGTAGTGGTTGTGCGTGGGACTGCGGCCCACTGGGACGGAGGTTCAATTTCAGCAGTGGGGCTGGGCCTCCTACTCCCACCACTGGAGAGCAGTGATGCCCAAAAAACAAACAAACAAACAAACAAACAAACAAAAAAAGACTCTAAGACAAAAAAATAAAACATGTGAGTGTCCCCACCGAGGACGGCAGACTCTTCCTTCCTAGTCCACCCACCGCAGTGGGGTACATTCTGACTCATGGTGACTCTACGTAGGGCTCCAAGGTTGCATATCTTTAAGGGAGCAGAAAGCAACTCTTTCTTCCCTAGAACAGCTGGTGGGCTTGAACCATCGGCCTTATATTCAGTCATCCAATGCTTATCCACCAGCCCCAGTGGGGCTTTTATTCCTTTCTCAGAGGGCTCGCAAACCCTTTCTCACCTGGGGCAATGGGAGAGGGCTTTGCACATTTTGCAACAAGATGGAATGAAATATGCCTCGGCAGCTACCTCCCGCCCTTTCCCTTTAGGTGCCCCGGCTCCCGGCAGTTCCACAGCCTGGCAGGGGTCTCACCTCGATTTTGTGTGGCTTGACTCTCATCCACCAGGATATCCTCCTCTCCTCCGTAGGTGCGGATGGGTGAGCGCGCGTAGGAATGCTTTTGAATCAGGCTCTCCACACTTTCCCTAGGTCAGACAAGAACATGCCGTGAGGATTCTGCCGAGGTACGTACTCAAAGATCAAAAGCCTTAATATAACTTATCAGACAGGAAGGGTGTTTTCACAGGCACAAGGGAAACTACTTGAGGGAAAGAAGGTCTGCCACATATTGTAAAGCCCTCAGAAGGGTGGGTTCAGGAGATGAAGGTAGCAAGCAACTGGGCACAGTAGAGAGAAGGTCCTGAAATCCTACATGACGGGAGTGCCCAGTGAAAGCAGAACCGTGACCCCTGCCCACAAGAGGACAGGCCACGGAGGGGCAAAGGGCGGAAGCAAGAAGCTCCAATGACTCTTCCCACTGGCCTCATCAGGTAACGAATGACGAACCATCAACTGCTCAGAACCTGAAGAAGTGTCAGCAAAATATTCAAATCATTACCCATCATTGAAAACAAACAAACAATAAAACTCAACACTCACAAACAGAGCAAGTGCATACAGAATATAACAAAATGGGTAGCTTTGATCATGGAGAAAGTTGATAATTTAATGGAACAGTACCACCACATAGAGTCAAATTAATTGGGATCAGGCAGAATCCAGGTCCAATGGATTGATGCCTAACTTTAAAATGATGAAACCATTTCTTATTGACCGAGACAGAATGATCTCCAAGACACAGTTGAGTGAAAGAAGCAAACTATGGAGAGTGTGAAAAGTAGACTTCTATTTGGGAATTAAAAAGAAAAATGAAAAAAGGCTTATGTTTGTTTATGCCTGGATGTTCGTGTGTGTAATTTTTCACTCTGCTCATTGCCCCAAACTCTTGATCCAAGTTCTGGGGTCCGTAAAAGCGCCTCTTGCCCACAGACGTTGGATAAAACAATGCTTTACACAGAGGGAACAGACGGTACCTTCAGTCTCGACAGTGGCATTTCTCCCGTTACTAGTAACTCGCTCCCCACACTCAAAACTGAAGCCCTTTCTGAACTCCAGAGAGGTGCATATAGAGAGGAGGGGAGACATGTGGGCAGAACGGGGAGTTTACTTTGTCCTGATGACGGGCATTGGGCTTGGTTCCACTTGGAGTATGCTACAAATAAAGTTGCTCCCCAGATTCATAAGTGCTTCTTTTAAATAGACATGTGTATTCTTTGCTCTTGGGTAAATACTTTGGGGTGGATTGTATTGCAGGTATGTGAATAATTTTTAAAGAAACGGTCAGATGATTTTTTAAAATTGCTGTGCCATTGAGCAGTCCCACCAGCAGAGCATTTGAAAGCTCTGGTTTCTCCATATTCTTAGGGTTCACCTTTCTCACTGTAGCTATAATGTTCGTTTCTCTAAGGGCTGAGGTGCTGGGCATCTCTCTCTGTTCTGACTCATGAGCCATAGATCTACTTTGGGGAACTAGTTGCTCGATCCTCTTGCTCAGGTTTTCCACCAGGTGAGATTTCCTTACAGATCTGAGCCCTGGTCTTTGTAGGGTCTATGATTTGCAACTATTTTCTCCTGGTCAACAGCTCCTCTCTTCATTCTCTTTCAAAGGGCTGAAGTGTTTGATTTGGATGAATTCTAATTCGTCAGCCGCTGTGAAGAAGGAAGAGGACGCTACCTGCTCCTGTAAAAGATTTACAGGCTCGGAAACCCTGTGAGTCAGAAAATCAATTCAAGGACAGTGTTTTTGTTTTGTTTTGCTTTGTCTTAATAAAATTATAGTTAGCCTGTAAGATTAGTGAGCTCATCTTCTTTTACAGTGTAACCTTCGTAAGAAGAACCAAAAAACTTCTAGCAGATTTGTTGAATCCTTATAGTCAGCCTGTTGGAATGAAAACATTATCCCATTCCCTGACAGACACCGATGAACACATTCAGTGCAGATGGCAGTGTGGAGAGTTCACTGACACAGATCTTAAGCAGTTACTTTTCCAACTGCCATACGTTTTAATCTTTATATACTCACAGCCTGGTAATTCCAACAGCCTTAATAGCTCATCAAGGACTTTAATAAAGTACAATGACTCTGTCACCAGAGCTGAGGAACCTCCGATAAAATGTCCATCGTGATTCCCATCCGGGCTGAGTTCCTTCAGGTGTGGACTGAGGGTTAGGGTGTCACCATTGGAAAAGAACTGAAAAAAACAATTAGGCGGTGCTTTCACGTGGGGCAGGACCTTGCTTCCTTACCCTGGACAGTATTTTATCATTGTGTCATTACAAAGGCCTCATCCCCAGTCAGCCCAAATTTCGGCGACAACATTCCTAAACGGTCTCCCTCTCCCCGTATTCATGTACACATGTACAGAAGTTACTAGCTGCAAACATTCGAAGTTCACAAGGGACGAGTGTATTCTTTGAGTCTTTGAAAGGGATGAGTGATCACTAAGCCTCTTCCACAGATGCACAAGAAAAATCATCTTTCTACGCAACACAATGAATCACTGCCTGGCGGAACGCTCTGTGTCTCGAGCAGACCTCCATTACATTTGTTGCGTCCTTGGTGGGGCACTGGCGTCGTTCCTGAGGGGAGTCTCTTGCAGGGGCAAAACGGGATTTTTATCGAAGTGATTTACTCGCGGCAGGTCTGGAAGGGAGCTGAAAGCAACGGCGGCTCGTGCATAAAGGATGCCATAATCGAGTTATTGCCTTTTAAGTGATTAAAAACAGTGGCGCGTATCGGGGCCATCTCCTCGAAGATGCTACAGAGCAGCCAGCCCCTGTTTACTCTGTGTCTAATCCCTCCTCTTCCAGACGAAGGCAAAGTCCAAACAACTTAAGCTTGCACGTCTGTGGGCGAGGGTCTCTAAAATAGCATGCGCCAGGAAAAGACGCAAGGCTCAATGAGTCTGATAAGTGATTTAGATATTACCAGCTGTCACAGTATCCCATCATATTCATTTCTGTCCGGGGCCAGAGCAAACTGCTATTTTAGGAGGCTTCCTTTGGAGTTAATACACCCAAACCAAGGCCACTGCCGTGGGGTTGTTTTTGACTCACAGGGACCCTGTATGGGTTTTCTGAGGCTTTGTGAGTCTTTTCAAGCGGAGGCAGTGGACAGCGGGTTTAAGTTGCCAACCTGTGGCTAGCAGGCCGGTGCTGAATGGACAGTGGCACCGAAGATTGGAGAGTTAATGGATCACTGAAATGGGTACCATTAATTAAGGCTGACATCCCCACATCTAGCACCAAATCATTTTTCTGTGCCCAGAAAGAACCATTAACGTAAGTGATCTTTAAAAAATCATTTCTGAATAGCTTATGGCCCTCATGATTCCACAAAGAAAACACATGTCAGAGGTACAAACCAGAAAGTCCCAAATAGAGGGAAACGACAGTGATGCCGCTGCTCGATCAAAAGACCCAGGACCATAAAAAAAAAATCATTTGGACAACTGTTCCAATTGCAGGCCAGCAAAACCGAAGCGGTCTGGCAGCAGCGGGTCTCCTTTCCCTAGAGCGGCTACAGTGGGCATGGCCCACGTGATGGCCTTACTGAGGAGGGCTTCTTGTTATTGTTAGATGCCCGTGCATCGGTTCTGCCCCCTAACTACCTGCTGCGCAAACACTGCTCGGTCCTGTGCGGCCCTCACACCTTCTCATGCCCGCACTGAATTTGGAGGCGAGGAGTTCAAGTTCAGGGTGCTGCTCTCGGCAGAAGGTTTCCTCTCTGTCTGCTCTGGGGGCTTGTCGTCCTCTCTTCAACTTGCTTCCTGGCTCCTTGGAGAGCTCCCCATGGTTCTGCACCTGTCTTTCCTTCTCTGGGCTTGCTTCATCTGCTTCTCTCTTTTTTTTAATTAATTTTTAAAAAATTTTTAAATCTTTTTATTTTAGGCATCACTGCCCTCAGGTGGTGGGAGTAGGAGGCCCAGCCTTTGCTCCTGGGAGCCCGAATGGAACCTCCATCCCAGTGGGCCGCAGTCCCGAGCACAACCACTACGCCACCGGGGCTCAGCCCCATCTGCTTCTCTTATGTCTTAGGAGAACCTGACTCAAGACACACCTGATATGAATCCCATCTCATTAACATAATGGGCACAGCATTTCCAAACATGATTAATAACCCCTGGCACAGAGACTAGGACTTCAATTCAATGCACTCTACTGCTCTCCCTCTAAGATCAAAACAAAAATGCAACTCTCTCTATGCTCATGAAGCCAGACCTTAACTTTCTTCTCCCGTGTCCCTTTGCACCAATGCTATAAATAATATGCTCGATTTCCACTGCATTTACTAGGTTAATGGTAATTATGTGTCTGCATGTCTGTCTCTACTACTAAATTGCCATCTCCCAGAAAAAGTAAAAAAAATCAATGCTTGTGTCTGACTGGCAATGGTTCTGAGACATCAGTGAGCATCAAAATCACCAGACACACTCAGTCCCTAGAACACTGCACCCCACCAGAAATCAGAGGGGTGGGCTCCAATGTGTTCATGGTGATACTGACGCTGCTGGCCTGAAGATCACACACGGAGAACGGTGCGATGGCTAAGAGCATGAAAACAGGAACTGGTCTACTCGGGCTGGAGTCCTCACTTGGCCAAATTATGTCACCAATCCAGGCCTCGGTTTTCTTATCCGTCAAGTGAGAATAATAACATGATCTCTTTCTTAGGGTCCGGTAGTGGGTCAGCAGTTTGAACCCTCCCGACCAATTGCAGAGGAAAGATGAGGCTATCCACTCTTGTAAGGATTCCAAGTCTTGAAAACTAAAAGGAGCTTTTCTTCTCTGTCCTGTAAAGTTGTTCTAAGTCAGAACTGACTTGATGGCAGTGAATTTGCCTTTACGCTCTCTTAAGCTTGAGTTCTTAGGGTTATTATCTAATATTAAATTAACTCATACCTATAAAGAAAACGTATTAAGGGCTCATACATGCTAAGTGCTGAATAAGTTCTATAGAATTAACCAAATTAAGTGATCATTTTTATTGTTGTCCATACCTTCTGTTACAAAGACTGGTTAAGTAATAATAATTACTTTAGATGACATTAAGACTTTCAGTCACTTTAATTTTCTATGCTTCATTGTAATAGTTCTATAATCCACAATGAACCTGTAAGGTCAGAGCTTGGCAGGACTGCCTTGTCTCTCTGGGTCTCACAAGCTTCCTACGAAGGACAGGGTGCAGTCTTCCAGTCACCTTCTATAAGTGGAAAATAGTTTAGCTTTTCATCTCTGACAGGTTGCCGACTTTGGGTTGTGGCTTCCACAGGTTTTACTGTGCATGTCAAATAGAAAATTAAACAGCAATTACAAGTGATTTCAATTTACATTTTAGCTTTTTTTCTAAATACAGACCTAGGGAAAAACTATGTTTATGACGGGAAACTAAGTCAAATCTGCTAAATCTCATTTGCAAAATATTTAAAGTTGTACTTGTGCATCGACTCCCCCCCCCCCCCATGTTTATAACATGCCTGACTGGGTTTTTGTAAAAAGCTTCTTGTCATAATATTTTTCGTAATATTTATGCCGATAACACTATCAATTACTGGAAGACAATAAGTCAATACTTGCAGCTTCCACAAATACTTAATAAATGAGAACCTTAGATAATACTACTTGAGATGTATTATAAATCATTAATTTTAATTTAGGAATTGATATAGACTGCTCAACTCATCTGAGGAAAACAAAAGGATTCCAAATTAATCTTTTAAAAGGTTTTCAGACTTCAGTTTATTTTTATTAATTTGACTTAATCTTCCTTTCCAGTTGTAATAAACATTGCTGGTTTTATATTAGCATTAGAAAGTTAAGTAAGTAAATTGTATACTGGAAGAAAGAAAAACCGATTCGGCCTGGTTTCCTACACTTCAGTGCATCCTGATTACTCAGCCTCTCGAAAGAAACGTCAGTACACTGTGAGGCAGAGAACAGCCTTCAAACTACAGAGAGAGTGCAACACAAGGTGGGAAAAGAGTAGGTTAGCTTACAACTGAAGGTCAGTGGTGATTAATTCTATTCATCTAGTTTTCAGTTTTGACACTTTTGGTTTATTCTGTCTTTATAAAATAAGTGCTTCCTCTTAGAAGCTGTGAATGAATGAAGAGTACAAAGTTTCCTAGCTAAGGAAATGTTGTGGTGACTCCTATAATTTGAAAAAGAAAAAAAAAGCTTGTACTGTACTGGCAACAGTTATCTGGTCCATTTCACTAGCAAGGTCACCCAGATTATAATTTGCATCAGATTTTATGAGGCATCAATCTGATCACCAGGCTCGAGTACATTCATTTTACGCATGCAGGATAAGTAGAACTTCATTTGAGATAAAACAAACAAACAAACAGGGTTTCTAATTGCATAATCTCATTTCTTATCACTATCCGAGTCTCAGATTCTTCCCGTGAGGGTATACTGGGGGAACTGCTGGATGGTTTTAACCATTTATCAACCTATAAACCTATAAATAAAAGCATAAAAGAGTAACCATTATCTTGAAAAGGCAAGAGTTACAGCATGAGCAGACACATACACTCCCATGTTCGCCACCACACTGTCTACAGTATGGAGAAGATGGAAGCAACCTACCTGCCCATTAGTAGAAGAATGGTTACAGAAACTCTGGTGCAAGCCCACAATGGAGTACTATGTCTGGCTAACAAATCAATGAGGAAGTCACGAAGCACCTTGTGACATGGGTCGAGTTGGAGAACATCAGGGCAAATGGAATTAGTTAATCATGAAAGGGCAGGTATTATATAAAATGTTGTTTTGGGGGATGGGAGGATGGACAAATCTGAGATAAAAACTTCCATACCCAGAAGAGTATACTCTGGAAACTGTCAAGTAAGATTGGGGGGAGGGCAAGGAAGGGAAGACAAAGTAATCCAGGTGTCCTCAAACTATGGCCTGCGGGCCACATGCGGACCACCCAGGACATTTATCTGGCTCACAGCAGCCGACTCATCCTGGGCCCGCAGTGAATTTGTTCATAGTTTTGTTTGTCTTGTTTTCTTTTAAGCCATAGTCCGGCCCTCCAACGGTCCAAAGGACAGTGAACTGGTCCGTTTAAAAAGTTTAAGGACCCCTGTTGACCGTTGTTAACATGGGTGATATGGATGACACTCCCCTACAAGAGGATGAAGAGACACCAAGGTGTGGGTGAAGGATAAACTAAGGGGGTGGGGGGTTGACTAGTCGTTTAAACTGTTGCATATAAAATTGAAGATTTGAAATGTAAACCCCCACCTAATGTAAAATAAAAAAACAAAGAAAGAAAGGAAGAGTAGTGGCTATTTTGAAAATGTTCAGTATTAGTTGCAAAAAACAGTGAGTTCCAACTCTAAATTGCCTACTAGCCCTGTAAACCTGAGTTAATCACTTGAATTCTCTGGGTCTCCCCCTGCGCCCCCCAAAATAAAACCAAAACAAAAAACACCAAACTTACTGCTATCGAGTTGATTCCAACAACAGGGTGGAGTTGAACCATGGTTGTTTCCAAGACTGCAACGGTTTACAGGAGTAGCTAGCCTCCCCTTCCTCCCATGGAGCGGCTGGTGGTTTCAAACCGCTGACTTTGTGGTTATTAGCAACCCACAGAGTAACCACTGCAACACCCAGGCTCCTCTAAACTCTGAGACCTGGTTGCCTCGCTAATATAATGCTCAGAATAAACCAAGTAACTCCAAAATTTCATCCCTGTCTTCCTAAAAATGAAGATTAAGTTTTCTGGGGAAGTTTAAAAGCAAAATGCCAGAGCACACTTTAGCATGCATGACATTATTACAAAGTATATTTCTTTCTTTCAGTGTGTATTTAAGAGTCATCTTAATATATTTAAAATGAATTTGTTTTTGTTTCTTCGAGGTGAACACATTACATTACATGTCAATCAATCGTCCCAGAGATAAAACAACATGGTACTCCTGAGTCCTGGCCCTCCAAGGAGAGGAGATAGCGATTTCTTCTATCCTATCTTCTCTAGGAAGTTCTGGAATGCTTTTTGCCTCCTCTTAGAAAATGTACGGCCCAAGGAAATATGGGGTCAATGTGAGCAGGGGGCAGGGCCAAGGGACAGAGACAATTGCTATTAACTTTTGTTATTTGCTATCATTAGAAGTTTTACTTCCAAGGAGCTTGCTTCTTCATGCCGTGGTTGCCCGTAACATCCAGTTTGTTTGTTTCTTAAATTACATTTTAACTTTATTTTATTGCAGACACTGCAAACTTTACTTTGTCAAAGTCTCCAAAATACTTAAATGTAGATATATTTATAAAATATTAAGGAAGTTAGCAAACTATGTTAAGACCATAACAATTTCACCATTCGCTGGGCTTAAGTTGATTGTATTCATTTTCCCAGCCAGTACAATTTTCCCTCAAAAAATTGTAACAGAAACCTTTTTTTAATCCTTCATGCAAATTGATTCCACTGACTTCTCTTATAGATATAGGAGTGATAGGAGAAGTTACGTTGATGGTTATTCTAGTAACAACTATCAGGTTAGGCTAATCTGTTCACAAAATGCTTGACTTCTTAAAGGAGCCTAAAGGTTAAAGTTTTCTTTCTGAAAAATTAGCTCTAATGTTAGGGAAAATGGCCAGAAAGGAACAGACATCATCATCATAAGTAAGAAAAGATGAAAGAACACAGGAGGGGTGAACCGAGTGACCCCCCAAATTCACCGCACAAAGTCTCATTCTGGACCAGACCTATCAATCCTCCAAAAGACTAGGTAAAGCTCAAAGGTAAAGGGATATATCAAAAGGAAATGCCCCTACTTGGATAGACTACTGAATAAGTCTATCATTCATCCAGCTCTCCCACAAGAATGGTGCCTGGTGTGCTGTCAGGAGGAAGTGAAATGCACATAATCCTGAGATGGCATCTCACTCATGAACTACCCATTGTCCGCCTCTAAAATTACCTGCAGAGCTTTTTAATTTAAAAATTACTCCATTTGGAAGTACACAAGAAGTGATGATCAGAAGACTCTTGAATTATGCTCAAAGGACTCCTTTATTTTAAGGAACCAAGGAAAGGGAAGGAGTCCTCTATATTGTTCATGACCAGAAAAAAGTATGGTACAATATAATGTAGCATTTAGACTCACCCAAATTCTACAGGGACCAGGGGAACCAGGATCAGAAACAAGTTGGTCCCTATGAAGATCAAAAAGTTGATACATTTGAATTATGGGTTAGGTGAGGGATTCTGTCTGCATCACAGACTTGCAGAAGAATTGAGCCTATATGTCTTAGAAAAAGTACACCAGCATCCTCCTTAGAAGAGAGGATGGCAACCCGAGTACTTTGGATATGTTATCAGGAGGAACTCATCCCTAGAGAAAGACATCATGTGCAGAACAGTAGAGAGCTAGTGATAAAGAAGTTCCTTAATGAGAGAGTTTGACATAATGGCTGCAATGATGGATCCAGTTATCATTTTTTAACACCCACTTTCTCAAATTGTTACTTATATAGTTCACTAAGGTTTGCTCAAGTTTCCAGTGCTTTGAAAAGGGGGAGGAAAGGTTTTAATCTATTTCCGACTTACCTTGCCATTTTTCCCCCTTTTCATATTCCAGCTTAGTTTTCATCGGACTATATAAGTTGTTGAATAACCCTAGCAGCATTTCTCAAATACCTGGGTGAAGATGGGAAGACCTGGGTTTTGTCAGAGACCAGAGCCTGCCGGCTTTGGCAGCTTGCATCACTACATGGGCCTCAAAATGTTCTGGTTTTCTTGAATTTTAATCCAGGAAGAGGACAAGAGGATGAGAAGGAAGAAAAATGGAATATCCTAGGTCGGGTGTTTCCCACTGCCAACATTTCAAGAAGCGTCCCTTCTGGCCCGGGTGCTGCAGTGGGTATGCACAGGTTGTGATCTGCAGGGCCGGCAGCTTGAAACAACCTGTAGCTCCTCGGGACAAAGACTGGGCTGTGGACTCCTGGAACAGTCTCAGAAACCCACGGGGGGTCACTGTGAGTCAGGACTGACTTGATGGCAGTGAGTTTGGTTTGGGTTTTGTTTGTTTTTTTCTACATGTTTCCAGTGAAGGAATAGTTAAACAGTATTTATAGGCTTTGTGAACTAATTAAAACTGTTACTAGAACAACCATCAACACGAGACTTCTCGTGTCACTCCATTCTCCTAATGACTCTATTCTGCCATTCTGGGAAGAGCCAATGGTTACATGGTCAACTCCTAGCCAAGGGATTGGTCATGGGGACTCAAGCAGAGGCATCTGGGAAGGCTTGGTGAACTGCTTCCAACAACTCACAGCTTTGAAAACCTGTGGCGCCCAGATCTGCTCTGCATTCACGGGGTTAAGTAGGAGTCAGAGTCAACTTGTTGCTAACAAATAAGAACCACAGTGCAAAAGCAGTTCCATGTATTGAATAAACTAAAAAGCATATCCGTATGCCAGTAGTGGAAGTCTATTGACACTAGAATTTTAATTTCACGAAATTGCTATATCATAAGGAATTCTCTTGAACTTCCCCCCCACCATTTAAAAATGTCAACAGGCATTTTTAGCTCATATGGTGTACAAGACTGGACAGCGGGCTCGAGTTTGCTCTGCCGTAAGCTGCTGAGCTGATTGGAGATGGGCCCAGAGGCCCCACAAAGCTAATAGGAAGAGCCCATGGCTTCAGCAACACCACACATTGCCTAGAGCCGTGTCCGAACCAATCACCAGGTTCTTTAGGCCCCACCCTCATTGTGAGAAATTGTCAGTGCGTTCACCACACGGAACTCCCGGGATGTTTACTATCACTTTATTCTGGCATCGCATCAATCCTTTAGTGTTCAACACAGGTGGTTTACATGTTCAAAATAGCAAGGGACCTATGGTTTGGGTTGAGCTGATTTTAAGTCATGGCAACCCTCCGTGTTGCAGATTCTTGGCATTTATCTTTTTAAACATTTCTTTTTCATTCTTTTCTTTTGTAACATTTATTAAACCTTCACTGGGACAAGGACAAGACAACTATAGAGACACACCACCCAGGTAAGGGAGACAGTTAACTTGAAGTCATAATGGTGCCCAAAGTTTTGCTGAGCTTTAAAGAGGTCACAGGAGGTCAAAGAAAACTGTCACACAGACATGGTTGACAGTAGCTCACCATCTGAGTTACCAAGGGACTCCCAAAGCAGGACCACTATGGGATCCAAAGAGCACTTTTAGTGGAGGAATGAATGATGACAGTTCTGGCCAGAGTGCATGAGAGGTCCCCAAGGTAAATTGCATGGAGTTTTAGGGGCATGTGGATACCGATATGTTGAACTTAAAAAATGGATACTTTCATTGTTATAGAAAGATACAGGGATATTTTTATATAATGAATTTTCTACTGAAACTCTGTACAACAGCTTTTAGACAGTCATTTTGCTGTGATCCTCCCAGCCCCACCCGGCCTGGCCCCCACCCCCCCCACCACACACACCCTCCTAGGGACGCCACTGCTCATTAGCAAATTTGCCAAATGCGTGCCGCTTCATTGTCTATTATAAACTAGACTTCTGTAAATACCCAGGATATTAGATTTGCAACTTGCTCTTCTGAAGTCTCCTTCCTCATCTAAGTTAATAGAGTGCCTTTGGGCACTGCGCACAAAAGCCTAAACCTCATGGCTTCTATCCAAACTTTGTCATTTTGAAGGTCTTATTCCATACAAGAGGTTTAAAGCCGCTCTGAGTGACTCTCCGAACGAATTCCAAACCAATATAGTAATGTAAGCCTATGTATTTAATGTCTGCCCCTCTTAACATGACCAAGAAAGCAAGGCAAACAGAATATTCAGGAGTGTGTCACACGGCATACTTAGATAGGCCAGCCACGGAGAAGGAAGAGAAGCTTAAGGAACTGCCATCCATCAAAGTACAAGGGGAGAAACTCCCCCCAAGGGAAAAGATAAAGAGCTTCCTCTCAACTCAGCTCAGATCTGTGAGGCCCAAGACGAAGGCGGGTCTTTGCTTTGGTGAAAGGAGCAGACTCACAGGGCTTGTGACTCAGAGGAAGAAACCCCTGAGCAGAACTTCGGCTAGCCCTGGGCATTTTTGATATGTTGCAGGGTATAGGGCTATGCCTATGACGGCTCTTAAAGGAAACAGGACACTGACTTGGTTAGAGAGTTGGGATGTTGTTTCCTCCGTTGATTTCTAGCCACCGGGTAGGGTTGTTGATTTTCAGAGGCAACAGCTCCACAAACCAAATTTTCATCTCTGCTTGGTGGAACATTACCATAAATTGAGATTATTTCCCTATCTTCAGTCTGCACCTGAAAGGTCTGAAAAAGATTCACCGACATGCATTCACAATTAATCACAGCTCCTAACTCTTGACAAATAGACATCCCCTGCTACATAAAAATAATCGGACATGGTAGAAAAATGTAGCAATTCAAAAGAAGAAAATTACCACAAAAAAAAGTAGAACGAATGTCCCTTTCTGAAACAGACGTTGCGAGAAAGAGGAAGAAAGATTTTAAACCTCCTGCTTGTTTTCTCCAAAATTTTCAGAAAGATTTTGGATTTATAAAGCATGGACTACCCAAACCCCCCTTTCAACTGACCCTGCAGGGTAGAGCCGAACTGCCCCCCAAGGGATTCCGAAATGACAACCCTTTTTAGGAGCAGAGCAGCTGGTGCACTTCAACTATCGACATGTTGGTTGGCAGCCCAGCCTATACTGCATTACATTGGCCATGCTCCTTAAAATAGGGCCTACCCAAAGGCAACCACACCCCCTGCTAGAGTCGACTCCGAGTCTGAGTCGAAGCAAGCCTAGATGAAAGGGTGGAGAGGTCCCTGTGGGTTTTCAAGTCTGAAACTCTTTACAGAAGCAGAATCTCTTATCTTTCTCTCAAAATAAGCTTTACTAGTCATAAAAAGAAATAATCTGAAAACATGCAAGTGCCCTTGGAAATGACATTTTAAAATAACTCATTTTAAAAGAAGTTAACAAAACATTGGTTGTTCCAGCAAGTAGAATCAATAAGTTAGAAGACTTAAATAAGAATTCTTTTCTTAAATGCACAGTGAAAATGTAAAGAGGTTTTTAGAACAGATAGAGATGATGTATATTATATACATACATACATATATATAAATATATATGGCAGGAGTTCTGAGTTTGAATTAGAAGCAGAAAAGGAAAAATGCAGGTGAGAAGAAGAAAAGGAAGAGAAGAATTTCCTGATCTCAATGAAGACTATACAGGGTTTGACCACATTATAAATATGAAAGAAGACAAATCTAATGTAGTTTTTAATTTCTAAGATACAATACAACTTTCTATAAGCATCTTACCCATACAGAGAGGAGACCGGTAAGTTTTTAACAAAAAAAGGGGCAACATGTTTGGCCTCACCTTTTATTGCACAGTATGCACAAAAGCTTCCAAATCGAGGCAGATTGGAAGGGCTGTGAGAGAAAGAACTGAAACCTGAGTCGAGTTCAAGTAGCATGACAACTGTGGCACTCATGTACTTGTGCATCAGTTTCATGATTCGTTTTACTTTATTGTGGGAATTTTCTTCTTTTGAATTGCTATATTTTTCTACCATGTCCAATTATTTTTCTCTAGCATGGGATGTCTATTTGTCAAGAGTTAGGAGCTGAGATTAATTTTTGTTTGTTTGTTTGTTTGTTTTTTGGGGCATCACTGCTCTCCGGTGGTGGGAGTAGGAGGTCCAGCCCCACTGCTGGAATTGAACCTCCGTCCCAGTGGGCCGCAGGAGATTAATTTTGAATACATGTCGGTGAATCTTTTTCAAATCTTTCAGGGGTGGAGTCTTACCTGTCAATCTGGAGAAGGCCAATGAGACCTCTGTGTGGGCATGGCTTTCTCCTGAGAATTCTGGGAAGACTCGCGGTGTTTCCCAATTGGAGGAGAGAGACTTGATTCAGTCTCTTGGATTCAGTCTACTGACAAGGCAAGATGATGGCATGCTGATAGATCCCGAGTCCTGGAACCTGGAGGAGCCAGAGGGGAAGCCACATGGGCTTGCCCTGATGGAACCAGATCTCTGGGGCAGGAGAAGTCACCGAGAGACCCCTTCCAGCGCTATGATGCTTCTACTGCCAATGGATACTGATGATGGACCCTGAGATCTAGAAATGAGGAGTCATGGGGAGGCCCCTGCCAGCAGCAGGATGCTTCTACTGCCGCTGGATACACAAGACTCTGTACCCACTGGCCTGTGACTTCATGAGTCAGAAGGAGACTTTATGGACTGGTATCTGACATATGGGCTAATATTGGACTTAAAACCTTGGACTGGACTGGGTTGGGATGCTTTCTCAATGTTCCATTCCTCTGGTATATAAACCTTTCCCTTATAGCCATATGGATGTTTATAAATTTGTTTCTCTAGTCTACCCAGACTAACACAACAACAGAGTCTTTTGTAGGCAGAACTCAGCAAGTTGATGACCCAGCTAACCGTCTTCAGTTGGTTATTCAATGTTTGAGTCAGAAAACAGTACTAATAACTGGAGAAAAAATATAGAAGAAAATGAGCAATCGACAGTGAAATGAGCACAACTGAAATGTCATTTCAATGGATGTAGTTAATGTGGTTGTGATCTTCAAAGAAACCATTTTGAAGAAAAAGGTAACAAAGACACATGAATAAAAATCTGAACCAGACGTTTGAATTGAGCCAGGGGTAGCACAAGGAAGAATCATAAAACACCTATGTATCAACTGTATAATGATGTTCTTTTGAAATCTTTTTATTTTATTATTTTTCTTTTAAAATCTTACATTACCAAGTATTAGAATAAAATATGGTGGTAATTAGAGAAAAGACTTGGGTGTTTCAGACAAACAAACTGGGTTGGATGTTTTCTCACGAACAATGTGAATTTGAATAAAGCATTGATCTCGTTAGGCTCCAATAATCTCAAGAGGCAGGGAGATGGATTAAAAAATGAATGCTCAAATCTAGAAAAGAGATGACAATAGCCTAAACATGGTATGATAGCTCTGGAGGTGGGAAGAACTTTTCTACTTCCCTGAATATAATTTGAAACATAAGCTGATTGTTTAATGTGAGAAGTGGAAAATTAAAAGACAAAAAGCAAAAAAAAAAAAAAAAAACCCAAAACACCAGGGATGGGGTCAAGGGTGGCAGCAAAAAAATTTTTTCCAGAACCATGGAAAGGATGCCGTTGTCAGCAACTGAGAGTGAAATACAAAGAGAGGAGCAGGATGAGAGAGCGCGGCGGAGGCATTCGGTCATAGATATGTTCAATATGAGATGCCTCCGGGGAGAGGAAAGAGTAAACCCAAACAGCCAATAACCGTGTGATAATAGGCCAGGAAT
Organism: Nesogale talazaci; assembly: GCA_004026705.1. NCBI lineage: Eukaryota > Metazoa > Chordata > Mammalia > Afrosoricida > Tenrecidae > Nesogale > Nesogale talazaci. The sequence continues at coordinate 55,473 of PVJH01008861.1, read as the reverse complement.
GGGAATCCACGCCACAGCACGTAATAACAACAAGGGCATGAATCTGGGTCAGATCACCCAAAGAGGAAATGCCGACTCAGACCAGAAGACGTTCGAGGAGGAAGGCCTGCAGTCCATTACTGTTCACAGTTGAACAGAGTGAAGAGGAACCAGCCAAGGAGGAGAAAAAAAAGCAGAATATAAACCAGAAGGATAGGACGTACTGGAAGCCAAGTGGGGAAGTAGGGGAGGAGTAAACCACTGCGAGAAAGGCTGCTGACTGCCAGCGAAGGCAGGGGGCTGGTGACCTTGCCTAGCACGGTGTGGTGAAGTATTAAATCTACTGTCAGCAAGTTGATTCTAACTCAGAACAACCCTGCAGGACAGGGGAGAACTACCCTTTTGGTTTTCTGAGGCTTTTATATCTTTACAAGAGTGGACAGCCTCATCTTTCTCCCACCGAGTGACTGGGGGGTTTGAACTGCTGCCTTTATGATTAATTAGCAGTTCAATGCATACCCAGTAGCTACTAGCAAGTCGTCTGGAAGAAGGGCTAAGAGGAAAGAAAAGAGAGGGAAAGGGAGGAAAAGAGTTGGAGAAAAGATGAAGTGCAACTCTTTCCGAGAAGCTTCACTGTACAAAGGATACAAACAAAATTGGATACAAGGATGCAGGGCAAAAACCCAAAGGAAAAGAGAATCAAATAGTTTTGTTTCAATTTTTAATATAAAGGAAATGTCAGGGTATTTACTTGATGATGGAAGAGAGGGAGTGACAAAATTGTTGATTTTCTTCTTTAATTTGAACAATTTTGTTTTGTATTCACATAAACAAGCAAAAGTAAGCATTTTTTAAAGGATTGTAATATAACATTAGGAAAAATAGAACTCAAGGAGAAAGAGCATTCAATGGGGCACAAGGTCAAATACATATTTGTTTGAGAATTTATGGGAAAAAACTAAGAGAGTTATCAAAAAAGTGACCAGAGTACTGTGCCCATAAGAATTATGAACAAGAATGATTATACCATTGGGGAAATGATTGTTTTATTACAATTTAACTTGATCCAGACAAAGAAAAGAAGGGACATATTTCAGTTCATTGAACAAGCACCAGAGCTCTGATACCAAAAGAAAAAGAAAAACAAAGTCAAGGTTGATACACAAAGTCCTAAATAAAATGTGAGTAAATTCAATCCCTCTATGTCTTCCACCTAAAGTTCCCATATTGACTATCTCATTATCCAATATTTTGCATTTACAACAGTACATTATCTACCATCTGGCTGCTGTGCATATTAACTTGGGTTTCCTCCCTGTATCCAACTCCTGACCCTCCCTCAGAGTCACGGTGTCTGCCAGGCTGGAGCACAGCAGCCAGCCTGCTGGAATCCCTCTCTTTCTTGGGATCCCATCCCTATCACTGGAACCATTGTGGCAGAAGTACATGTGAAAGACACAGGTGGAGTGGACTTTGAGGGAGGCCTTCAGAGTTGCTCAGGGGACCCAGAAGAATATCGGGGATGGGTGGTAGCTGTTGTGGCTCCCCCCTACTTCAGTACCCTGGAGGGGCCATGTCCTGCAGTGTGGGGAGGTTATAAGATGTCATTCAAGGCCTGGGAGATGGAGCCCCTTCCTCTTCTGAGCTTTGGCTTACTGAACAACTCTTCCAAGCAGTTATTGGGTTCCAGGCTCTTAGTTTTGGATTCTAAGCCCTCCAAGGCCAGGAGTGTACCACTCATTTCTGTTGGGGACCTCTCCTACCTGCAAAGCAAAAGCAGTGGTCTGTGGCTGTGGAAGGGGCAGCAGAGAGGGTATGGACACAGGGAGCAAGTCCCACTGACTTCTTGGCCAGGTTCCACTGATTGTCCTAGACTCAAAGCCAGCAGCTGTGCCTTTAGTCCCATGCCCAACTCCAGACCAGCCCATGCACAATATCTATAGAGGCTCTGGGATGGAGAGCAGACATCAAGTTGTCAGGGGAAGTTCTGGTAGTCCAGGGGTCAGGACCACCTGTGTGTCCTCTTGCTGCAAGCCAACTTTGTACAGCAACCTGGTATTCAGATGCTAACTATGTTGTTAGGTGTGAGTCAAACAACTCCAATCCCAAGAATATCATTCTTGAAGTAGATACCTACCCCGCCCCCACCCAGGAATGCTGGAACAATCTGGGTGGTGGGGTGGGATGGGGTGGGGGTGGGGGAGGCTGTAAAAGCAGATACGACAATTTATCCTGAATTATGGGCTATCACACAACAGTTTTTAATTGCTTGGGAGACAGAGGGGTGTTGAGTAATTTTTTTCCCCCTGAAAAATAAGTTTGGGAGCCTTTGTCACAGAGTCTATGTCCTGAATTCAGACTTGTAGTGTAACAGTTAAGAAATAAATTTCTTGGGCTGAGCCCCAGTGGCGTAAGCAGTTGAGTGCAGGACTGCGGCCTGCGGGCTTGGCGGTTCAAATCCAGCGGCAGCTCTCAGGAGCAGCACTGGGTAGCACCCACGACCACCAGAGGCAGTGATGCCCAAAAAACAAAAAGCAAGAATAAAATAAAATAAATGTCTTTACTTAAGAAGGATAATTTAAAGCAGTGTACATAATATGGTCAATGTTGAAGAAAGAAAATGCTGATACACGGGAAAGGATCAGGAATAATATGTAACAAGCTAGTCCCAATAGTCATTTCTAAGTGAGTCATATTTCATTATTTTTGTTTGCTTCTTAGCTGTCCACAATAGACAAATGTGTAAAGCATTGCAGGCAAATATTTGTACCTTTGCTAACAAGGTGACTTTTCCTTACAAAATGAGGGAAATGATATCTCTGAAGAGGGAAGCTACATATGAAATATGTAAGGTATTCAAGTATCTGAATGGAAACTAGCAAAATTGGACCAGGAAAAAAACCCCACAGCATTACATACATTTGACATACATAATAGTCATTGTTTGTCATAGTATCCCAAGAGCTCGTGCAATGGCCGACAGGATCGATCAGCCGTGTGTGAGGAGTCCTGCAGGTGGTTATGTGGTGGGCTGCGATCTGCCTGTTCGGCAGTTTGAAACCACCAGCAGCTGAGGGAGAAAACTGGCCTTTCTACTCCCATGAACTTTTACGGTCTTGAAGACCCACAGGGGGTCGCTCTGAGTCAGCACTGACTGAAAGGCAGTGCATTTGGGTTGAGTTGGGTTGGGTTGGGTTGGGTTTGAGTTGGATTGGTTTTCTTTGGTTGGGTTGGGGTTGGGTTGGGTTGGGGTTGGATTGGGTTGGGTTGAGTTGGATTGATTTTCTTTGGTTGGGTTGGGTTTGGGTTGGGTTGGGTGAAGAGGTATAAGGCATAAGAGGTATAAGGCATAAGGCAAGCAGATTCAGTCCTGCAGGCCTTTTGTGTTTGGGTGTCCCACCGAGAAGCTGTAAATCTGAGACAGGAAACTTGAAATCATTAAGGCCACATATTTATAACATCCTATTCAATTAGGTCAGAAAAGTGCAATTTCTGTCATCATGTCATAAAAAGATGTGTTTTTCTCTCAGATCTCTCATGAAGAAAAGCTCCTTATATTGTGACAGATAGGGGCTGTTTTCAATCCGTTACAAGGAGCAATTCAATTACCAGATGGTTTAGTGCAGTAACTGACTCCAGACTAATTTAATTTCTTTAGGTCTCTAAAGATCAATTGATATGATTTGTCCCGTCCCCAAAGGCTGTTTAGGAAAAAAAAACCAGACTTAAATACCTGGAAATGAAATCCAAAACCTTGACCAATTTCACACTACTTAGGTCATCGCCCAAACTTTCAGCTGGACACGTAAGTGTGTGTGCTTGGTGTCCTACCCCTTGGGAGTACTTAGCTTCACATCCATGTGAGCGCTCTGCATGTGAGCGCTCCCCACATCACGATGCTGATTCAATAAGTGGAAAATGTGGCTGCTGCCAGCGCTATCAAATCTGTCGTTCCAAAGGGCAGTCAGAATGGCACTCGTATCTCAAGAGCACATGGGCAACTTAAGGCTATTTTTACCATAGGAGTGGCTTATTAAGACTTAAAAGTAGATTTAGATGAAGTAAAAACTAAGAGATCTAATGGTCACCTAATGAGATGAGGACCTTATCATTAGTTTATATTCTCTTAAATGTATAAAGTGCTGTCATAAATACCTTGTTCTGTTTGCATAATTAGCCCCTGACATGAGCAGGGTGATTATCTAGGATGAGGAAACAGGCTCAGAGGATGGCTAAACGCTCCAGGCTCACTCAGCCAGCAAATGGTAGAACTGGCACTGTCGTCCGTGACTTTTGTCTCCTAGGATGCCATGCCTACCTTCCGTCTGCCCGCTTGTCTGACCACTGTGGTGGCTTGCATGTTGCTGCGATGCTGGAAGCTATGCTCCTGGTATTTTAAATATTAGCAGGGTCACTTATGGTAGGTGAGTTTTGACAAAGCTTCCATATTAAGAGCACACTTTGGGGGTGAGGGGGCCGGGGCGGAGAGGTCTAGAGATCTTGTTCTGAAAATTGTTTGGATCACAACAGAACATGGTCTGGTATTATGCTGGAAGGTGAGCCCAAACATGAAGATGGTATAGGGAGGACCAACATTTGATTTTGTACACGTAAGGACAGCACCTAATGACAACTCTCCAAGCAAAGACAGAAGACAAGAGGCACACATTTTTTTAAAATGTCAGTAAGGTCCCCCACAGACTCCGTTGTGGATTCCTGGTGGTGTCCTGGGCTACCCGTTGGGCTGATGAGCTCGAGGTCAGCAGGTTGAACCCATGAGCCATGCTGAGAGAGAGAAAAACCAGCTTTTCTATTCCCTTTTCTAAAGGTCTACAGTCTCAGAAACCCACAGAGGCCGTTTCAGCCTGCCCTGCAGGGTCATTCTGAGCCAGAACTGACTCCGGGGCAGGGAGACGCGGTGTCTTCAGTTGTCTCATGACCAAAACTGAGAAAAAGGTCGCTTATTATCATCGTAGCTGCATCAAATGCAGTCCAAATCAGTATCTCTGATAGGGAATAGAGAATGAACACAGCCGCATGCTCAATGAGAGCAACCTTTGTAGATGGCCTCCCCGCGGAGACATTCTCACTGACTCGGCTCCCACAGCCTCTTGGTCCTGCTCTGTCCACGTATGCGCTTGCCTGCTCTCTGCATTTCCCATCGGGTTCTCAAACACCAACTTAACTTTCTCTCCTGGACCCTCACATCCTCCTTATTAAACTTTCCAACACATCGATCTGTCCTTACTACGTATCTGTCCTAACTGCTGCCCTATATTCAGCTTCTCCTGCTGACACCTCCCCACAGCTTTTAGTACCTGTTCCCTGAATCAAGATCATCCCTTCAGACCAGTGGTTCTCAACCTTTCTAATGCGGCCACCCTTGAATACAGTTCTTCATGTTGGGGTGACTGCCCCACCCAACACAAAATTGTTTTCATTGCTACTTCATCACTCTCATTTTGCCACTGTTATGGATCAGGCGAGCCCCCTGAAAGGGTCGTTCGAGCCACAAGGGGTCTCGACCCAGAGGTTGAGAGCCACTGCTCTATACCTTACCCAAGGATCTGACAGATGTTGCACAAATATGTTACTTCTAAATTTGAGCGTCTAAGGCAGGTTGGAAAGGAACACTGGTGGTTGGTCACTGGGCTGCTCAGTGCAAGGTGAGCAGTCGGAAATCACCAGCCACTCCATGGGAGAAAGATGAGGCGTTCTGCTCCTGTAAAGAATGACAGTCTCGGAAAGCCATCCGGTAGTCCTATTGTGTACTGTAGGGTGACTATGAATCAGGTCCACCGTGGCGACTGTGAGTCTGGCTTTGTTTGGAGAAGGTAGGTTGGGCAAAATGACTACAGTCAGAGCATTTGACAATGTGGAGGCAAAAAATATGTGGAAGAATCCTGTAGTGCTTCTTAAGGAAATGACACAAAACCACGAAGATAGAATAAAACAGAGGTGGAGAAACAAGAGTCCTTTTGTACAAAGGAAAAGCACAAAACATTCCTACAAGAAACTTAAACTAGCTCCCATGCTGTTAGATGGGTAGACAAAACAGTGCAAATATAAATATTAACAAAAAGCACTTTTTAAATTCAATGAAATCCTGATCCAAATCCTCCCCAAAAATTATTCAAAGACATGGAAAAACTAATCACTAACTTTACATGAAAAAGGAGGGGGAGGAGCCAAGATAAATGAAACACCATTAAAAAATGAAAATAAAGTAAAAAAACCTTTCATGTTGAGACTTTAAAATTCATGATATAGCCATGGTACTCAAAACAGCTTGGTGCAGGTGTAACGTATATGAAACCCAATGGATTAAAATGGATAATCCAAAATGCAAACAAGTATCTACAGACACTTTTTTTTATAAAGGACTAATACACATTAAGTGGGGAAGAGATAGTCTTCTCAATAAACTGGAAATACGGGACCTTCGCATGCAGAAAAACGAAAGAGGATCTATACACTACACCATGATGAAACAAACTCAAGATGGATCAAAGACCTAGATATAAACCCCAGAACCATAAAGACCATCAACAGAAAAAATAGGGACAAACTTAAAAGGCCCTAGGACATAAACACACCACCAAGCATAATTTAAAACATCTACACTAAAGAAGACAAAACAGAGCACTGAAACCCTCTACAGATATAACATTTATGCACAACAAATAACTGACTTCATCCAAAGAGAACCCACAGTTTGGGAAAATGCTTACTAATGACACATCAGATAAAGCATTTAATTTCAAAAACCTACAGAAAAACTATAACATTTTAACAAGAGAAATCAAAATAACCCAGTCAGAGATGAGCACAAAGCATGAATTTATGATTAAATGAAACCCAGACAGCTAACAAAATATTTGAGTTCACTAGCAATAAGGAATATATATCAAAACAACAATGGATTAACCACTTCACACTGACACATTAGTAAAGGTAAAAAAAATAGAAAATAGTAAATACTGGAGAGGATGCGCATATATTGCAGGTGAAACTGTAGAAATGTACAACCACTATGGAAATCAGTACGAGACATTCTTAAATAAATGCAAGTACACTTATTTTATGATCCTGCAATCTCTAGATTGGGTCTATATCCTAAAGAAATATAGTCAACAGCACAAACAGATATGCATACCTCTGTTTGTTGCAATTTCATAATAGCAACAAGCTGGAAGCAGCCAAAAACTCAGATTTTACAGGACTAGATAAACAATTACAATATGATGCATTGTAACAACACGATGATGACTCTCTCAAACACGGTAAGACAGGGACAAAACTAGAGACTATTATGTTTAGCAAAGTGAGTCAATCTTATAAATACAGATACTTAAGGACATCATTATTATAAGGAAAAACAACAAAAAAAGAGAAAAGTGGTTTTCCATCTCTCTGGAATGGGAGGGTTGCTGCCCCTCACTTGGAGCTCCCCCAAAGGCCAGTACGGGATCCCCAGCCCTCAATCCCTACTCTGCTTGGGGAAAGTGTGGGCTTCATTCTGTACACTGGTGACTTTGTCCTATTATGAATCCAATAAACTCTGTGTAATTAAAAAAAAAAAGAAAGAAAAGTGTTTTCCACACCCAAAGATAAGAGCTTGAAGATTACAAAGAGGCCAGAGACAGGGGCAGGGACAGAGAGAAGGAAGGGATAGGAAATTATGGAAGAAGGGAGGGAGGCAGTGGGGAGAGAACCAGAAAGAACAAATATAGAGGGAATTCAACAGAATGCTATTCTGATTTATGGATTGTGCAATTACATAGAAGATAGTTTTCTTTAAAAAACAAAATAAAGGGGCTGAGCCCGGTGGCGTAGTGGTTGTGCGCAGGACTGCGGCCCACTGGGACGGAGGTTCAATTCCAGCAGTGGGGCTGGGCCTCCTACTCCCACCACCGGAGAGCAGTGATGCCCCCCCCCCCAAAAATAAATAAATAAAAATAAAGTGAAACAGAGAGCACATGTGAAGGCTCAGTCTTGAGAACCCTTCAGATTTCATCCCCTTTGGATCTACATGGTTGAAAAGGGAAGAAAAGTAAAACTGAAGAAGACATGGAATCTTTAGTGAGATACAAGTTCATTTCAAACGTATGAAAAAAATAACAATAATAAAAGCAGAGGGCTGGTAGGTAAGACACCCCACTTTCAATAAAGACTTCCAGATATGAAAGAAAAAGTAACATAATGTGGCTAAGAAATATAATCCATGTGGTTGGAAACTTTTGTTTGAAAAATACCTTTGCTTAAACATTCACATTGGATAAACTGTGAATCTTAATACAGTTGCTACCTATCAAGTAGCTGGTCGGGCACCATGTGCATTCTTTTTTAATTGAGTGACAACACTCGTGGAATGTCCCTTGTCTTCTTAAAGGTTCTCAGACATGCTGGTAAATACAAGACGCCTGGTGGCACTGTGGGGCAGACACTGACTGCCCTGCTGACCTCAGTCAGTGGTTCAACCTGTTTGCTGCTCTGAAGAAGACCGTTGAGACTGCCTGCTCCTGTTGAGTGTACAGTCTGAATGTGTCAGAATTGAGTTATGACAGGGAGGACAATGACTCAGAACTGAGTTGGTGGCAGTGGTTTGGTTTTTCTTGGTTTTGTCTTCTTTTCCTAAGTCAGTGATTCGGACCCACTCAACAACTCTGGGAAAGAAGGGTCCTTAGAACTGCTGCCATGACAACTGCCACCAAGGAAACCCTACTCTGTCACCCCCTGGGGTCCTTGTGGGTCCTTTTCTACTTCGGCAGCCAACAATCATCACAACCCAATGGATCAAACTCTACGCCCTTGGATGAAACCTTATTTCCTTTTTCAAAATCCTCACTGTCCCTCATCATCTTTGTGTTAGCAAATACATCCACTTCAGAAGGTGAGAGGCAGCCAAGATCCCACTTTCCTGCACATTTCAGCTCTCCCAGAGATGAGGCTCAATTCTTTTCATCAAGAGGACCACAGCCATAATCACAATGTATCCCCTCCCCCCCCCCCCACGACCACCCCACCTTCCGTTACAGTTGGAAAAAATGTCCTGAGCAAAGAAATCACTCACAAAACCAATTCAGAAATTGAGCACAAATAGATCCATTTGCTGCTGCAGCTATCAGGGCTTAAGCAGCTGCATATCTATCGGTTTGATATCTGGAAGGGGTGGGGGGACAGAGGCCTGGAGACTGTATGCAGTAAAAGTTGTGATTCTTTAAGAGCTGACAGCGTCCTTACAAACCCTCTTCTCTTTATCTTATCGGGACAAAAGAAAAAGTAAACAAAAAGTTCTCATTACCTCTCAATGTCAGTGAGCCTGGAGGAGTCCCGGAATCCTTTGGCAAAAGGGTTGCTATCTATTTTCAGCTTGGTAATCTGGAAAGAATGGGTGACAAAACTATATCATTTCCCAGGTCAAAAAAGTTAAGTCAGGAATAAAGAGTTTGTTCATTTTCCACAGCACCCCAAAATATCTTAAAGGTCTCGTAGTGTCATGAGAAGGGTCCAAAGTGCTAGAGGAGCTCACAGGAAAGAACAGTGTTGGTGGGAATTGTCCTGGAAGACTGCAGAGGGAGGTTGTCTCTGAGGAGAGGAGGGTCCTAAGGAACAGGCTGGAGGCCGGTCCACAGAGACAATTAGGGAGGGGGCCCTGTTAGGCCGGGGTACAGATGTACAGCTGAGTTTGAAGTAGTTAAGAGTCATGAAAAGTTAGGGCTGGTCTGTGTCGGGGGAGAGCAGGAGGTCAGACATCCTATGTAGACGTCGCAGTTAGTTACCCTAGAATGGATTCTAACCCACGGCAACCCTATGTGTGAGGACTCACAGCCTTAGAAAAGCTTCTTTTTTTTTTTTTAGGGAGGGAGAAATCACTGCCCTCTGGTGGTCGTGGGAGCTACCCAGCCTTGCTCCTGGAGAGCTGCTGCTGGATTTGAACCGCCAAGCCAATGAGCCGCAGTCCCGCATTCAACCCTTACGCCACCGGGGCTCAGCTGCCTCAGAAACCCTTAAGGGCAGTTTTACTCTACCCTGTAACATCGCTGACAGTTGCAATTAGCTGTACAACAATGGGTCAGAGAGTTCTCAAGGAACCATCCACCTACCAGCCAGTATGTGAGACTTCACCATTTGTACTTCACCATGTGACTCCTGCCTACATGAGTGGATGACCTGGAATGCTGGTACTGCTAGGCAATGGGGAATAGAAAACAGGGATGATGCTTCACACTGAAAAACAATTTGGAAACCAGGAAGCACCTCATGGTACGGATGGATCTGGTGATCATCATGGTAAGTGAAATTAGTCAATCACACAAGGGCAAATATTGTATGAGAACATCGTTATACAGGACCCGGAGTGGGACGGCAAAGGTGTTTAGCTTAAAGGGATCAGAGTTTGAAGGTTACCAAGGACAGTGGGGCAAGGGAGAGAAGATTAGACCAGAAGGTGAGCAGCAATCAACCTGGGTGAAGGGGTCCTGCAATCTACAAGAAGGAGAATAATTAAAGGAGGAAAGAGCTGGGGAGGGGAGAGGAGAGAAAGGCTGACAAGTAACTTAAATTACTGAATGCAAAACTGATGCAAATCCCCCACCTAATTCCCAATTAACAATTATTTTAAAAGAATGATGCTCCATTCTGATGGACATTCTCTTTTGTTGGCATGATTGGCATATATGTATATCATAATAGATGACAAGATAAAATGGCTGATAAATCTAATGTCCATCTCCTATGACCTTTCCAATGGTCATTTTGAGGCAGAATGCACTAGAAGGCAGTGGGTTCGAGGGGCTCTTTGGTTATGTTTAGGTACCAAAAAAAAAAAAAAGGACAGAGAGTGAGATTTAATAAGAAGAGAAACCAGACTGAAGTATTACGCATCTATTCTGGTGTACTCATAATTCCCCCAGCATTAATATTACTGTAGACGAATCAGAAGAACTTCTCTTTTGAACAACGTCCAAAAACTATGTGGAGAACAAAAAGGAAAGAAAGCACACACTGTTAAGAGATACTTCACTGGTCAAATTCCTGAATGAAGAGTGGAAAGCAACCTTAGAGACAGACCATCTACTGCAGTGGTTCTCAACCTTCCTCATGCTGCGACCCTTTAATACAGTTCCTCAGGGTGTGGCGACACCCCTCCACCATAAAATTATTTTCTTTGCTACTTCATAACTGTAATTTTGCTACTTTATTCATTGGGGGCCCTTGTCGGACCCACAGGTTGAGAACTGCCCTCATCCCCCAGATAAGGCAGGAATTGCAGCTTCCATCACGACAGGAGCTGACTAGTAAGGTGATTGCAACTGAAGAGACCGTGTGGGAGAACCCTCCTCCCGTGGTGTCAGAATTAGAAGACGCATAAATTAGAGAGAGGCATACACAAAATCTTCTTTCCTGGGGCTGAGGGGAGAGCTATAGGCCGGGGCATTTGCTCTTCCTTCTTACCACAGAATAAACATAATTAGAAGAGGTAACCTGAAGTATTGTTTTGCCAGCAAGCAACTTTTCCTGTGAGCAGAGTGCATCTGAGGGTCTTTCAAAGCCTCAAGAACTGCTTCTTGAACTACAAAATAATGTCTTTTTAAAAACACGTCACCCTTTCCAGAAAAGTGAACTAAACCGATGCAACAAAATGACTTCCACATTTAAGTGAAATTGATGACCTGATAATATTCAGTCACCTGACAGTGACTCAGAAGTGTGCCCTGGGCTGAGCCCTGGTGGCGTAGTGGTTGTGCGCAGGACTGCGGCCCACTGGGACAGAGGTTCAATTCCGGCAGTGGGGCTGGGCCTCCTACTCCCACCACTGGAGAGCAGTGATGCCAAAAAAAAAAAAAAAAAAGAAGTGTGGCCTATTAGCCCAGGAGCTTTAGGGAGCAGCAAAAGCAAATAGCTCGTTCTTGGTCACCTCAGTGGTGGACACGGATAACAGGGAAAGCCTTAAGCTAAGTAATTACAGAATCTAATCTCAGTTGACTGCATCACCCATGTTCCTTATGTCTAGCGAAATATACATGAGTCGCAGAGGTAGCTTCTACAAGATGGCCCTCAACGGTTCAGAGAGACTCTCCTCTCACGCACGCTACTGCTTTAGAAGTCACGGGGGTCTGAAAGATGCTCTCTCTCTCAGTCATTCGTTCAGACTAGGATTTAGTCCTGAAAGTCAACTTTCAAGAAGGCAGCAAAGAATCTAGTTGTTTGCCACCAATTGCCAGCATCTTCTGAAGCGCGGGCTATCAGTATGTCCGAAAATTATAAAATACCAACGAGATGTGCAAATCCTCATACACAGGAACTGTGTATTTTTCTATTGGATACTTTTATGAAAGCACGTTGTTTCCAAACAGGTATCGGACACCATGCTAGACAGTGGAGGGGGCCAAGACAGAGAAATCTGGGTCTCTGCCTGAAAGAAGCTTAACCCTTCGGGGACCAGCAGAGCAATGCAGACTCAACACCATCACATCACTCCCAACTCACAGCAGCTTCATCTCAGTAGGGATTCAGAGACTATCTGTAGGGATGCAGGCAGACTCGTGTTTTTCCCATAGAACAGCGGGTGGTTGAAACCACCAACCTTGTAGTCAGCAGTTCAATCCCCACCCCACAGGGTGGTCAATGATCCTCCGAAAGATGCAGGGTTGACAGCAGCGTGAGGGAATTTAAATTCTGTACAGTTGGTCACACAACCAGGGGTGAGTGACATTAAGCGTTACAGAATCAAATCCAGATGATTTCAAACTGAAGCTGTGCTGGAGAATAATGAAAGTAAGGTTTCCATAGCTAGCACGTTTATAAAATTGAGATGTGAACGGCTTTGCTAACAGGTAACATTTTCTAGAAACCAAGGAAAGATACGTATCTGATGCAAAAAAATTTTTTTCTTTGAAAGAAGTTCTTTTTTCAGCCATCTCTTAAAAATAAGTGAACTAAATGGACCACCTCCAGCTTTGTTTATGTTTTTATAAACAAGAAGGATATAAATTAGCATCAGGTCACAGTTGTAGATAAAGAAGGTTTCCAAAAAGGTCAAGAGGATTGGCTCTAAATATGATTGTGGAATATCTTAAAACCTTCAGTGGCCTAATTGAAGAAAACATACAATTGGGATGCATGCTATCAGACTGATGCAACACCCATCTGATATTATTGCCATACCTTAGAACAAGGAAATGAATTAAGTTCAAAATGAGATTTTGGAGATTTCTTCAGTTTCCTTTCATTATTATCATCAATCTTTTTGTTCATCTTTTGTAATCTCCAGGAGTAGCAATGGTAACTTTTTTTTTTCCTTTTCATGTAAGAATAATTTCAAATTAGAGAAAAAAATTTCAAGAACCATACAAGGTCTCTCCAACACCCAGATCCACCAGTTGGTTGCGGCATTATAATGATCTCTTTCATGAATTAGAAAAAGGGTTCAAGAAAAGAATTGGGAATTTACCTTCTCTATGTCTTTGGGATGCACACATGATAGCATAAGTGGTTGCTAACTGAAGTGTTTTGGGTTTGAATCTGTCCAAAAGTGCCTAGGTAGAAAGGTGTGGTGACTACTTCCTCTAGACATCAGACATTGAAAATCCCGAGGAGACAGATCCAGGCTCACCATAAGTCACAAAGACGTGACCATCTCTGGTGTGCTTTCTAGTCATTTGTTTTGGTTTCTTTTAGCCCATGGACCCCTTTTTCTAATTCCAGGGAAAAGAGCTGCTTCTAGAAGCTCAACGGGAAAAACTGGATTGAATGTATTGTGACTAAAATTTCATGGGCACTGCAGATTGACCTGCAAATCTGAGCAGGTTTGAGGAAGTATTTACTGGCAGGACAGATACTGTGGGTTAAACATGCTCCTGTCAACTGTGATAGCACTAGACTCTAAGTGTACTGGGGTGTCCAGAATAAACACCCCCGAAACATCTGTGATGCTCTAATTCCAAAACAAATGGGCATAAAAGTAGCTTGATCTTTTGACCAGCTACATGCTAAGTACCATGCTTGGGTTTACATAAAAAGCATTGTATTTTGTTATTTTATTTTAAAGTAACTTTCAAACAGCAAAATGTTAATCCTCTAAATCAGTGGTTCTCAATCTTCCTAATGCCTCAACCCTTTAATACAGTTCCTCATGTTGTGGTGACCCCTGAACCATAAAATTATTTTTGTTGCTACTTCACCACTGTAATTTTGCTACTGTTATGAATCGGGCAACCTCTGTGAAAGGGACGCTTGATCCCCAAAGGGGTTACAACCCACATGTTGAGAACCACTGCTCTAGATGATCAACTAAATTTTAAAAGATTGGTCATAAATGTACTCTGGATATTTAAATAGTAGTGATATGAAGATAAATCACTTTTGATAATGAAGTTTTACAGTCCTTTATGAAATTCAGAATAACTGGGAGGTAGGGGGGCTGGGGGGTGGAGCAGAGATAGGGATTTCAGGTGTTCATTAGTTTCCTTTTTTTTTTTTTAGGGCATCACTGCTCTCTGGCAGTGGGAGTAGGAGGCCCAGCCCCACTGCTGGAAATTGAACCTCCCAGTGGGCTGCAGTCCCACGCACAACCACTACGCCACTGGGGCTCAGCCCTGTTCATTAGTTTCATGAATTCTCTTGCACAGGATACCTGAAGCCTCAAAGGTAAATAGTAAAAGAAGCCCTGGAAAATAATCAACTGCCCAGGATCCTGCGGAAAGAAACCTATGTGAAACTAAAGGCATGGCTTCTTTATGACCAAATAATGAAATTTTAGGGCAACAATGCTTTTCCCTTCATTAAAATAAAGTTTATCACACAGAGCTGTAGTGCATATCTCAGGTGCCCCGCCAGCCAAGGGATATCTGCTGTGGTTTGGCACCATCAAGTTGGTTCTGACTCATAACCACTACCTGCCATAGAGTGTAACTCTGAGCGGTGGTGATCTTTATGGGAATCAATAGGTGGATGTGCTTCCCATGGAGCCATTGGGTGGGGTCAAATCACAAACCTTCCTTTGCATCTAAAACTCTACACGTATCTAAATCACTGACTAGGTCAAGCTAAAACACCCCCCCCACACACACACACACACACATTAATTACATATAATATAGAACATGCACAATGCACCGCCTCACCAGAAATTTCACTCTTTCACCAGTGCTATGATCTCAGGATAAATGTACGTGTAACTGGAGGGCGTCCTTTGACTCTGCTAGTTGTGCCGAAGAGCAGGGAACCTTTTCCAAGGGCTATCACTCACCGTGGTCACCCCGGACTCAGACGAGCTGGGGTTTCCAGCCACAAGGTGAAATTGGTCCTCAGAGACCATTTCTCCAATTATCGGGGGCAGAGCTGTCCGAAGGCATTTGAAAACGAAACCTGACCTACACTTCAACTCTACAGCCCTGGTTTGCCTGCTCCAAAACAATGCCTGACCTTTACATCTTAAATTATGAAATAGTTTGTGGAAAGTGTAATGTACTTAGCTTTTATCTAATAATAAGAGAAATGCAATCATTCCCTGGCAAAAAGCAGAGGGAAAAACAGCAAAAATAAAAAGGTCTCCTTTTCAATGCCCAGACAGGAAACTCTCAGCCACAATAAAGGAGGTGCTTTTTGCAAAGATGCTATTGGAAAGTTAAGACACACACACAGCAGGAGGAAACAACTGTGTGAGAGAAGGGGGGATGGTCGAAAGTGAGAATTCTTTCTCTCCCCTCCCTCTCTGTTCAGTGTGCATGCAAAAACAAAAACAAAAGAGAGTTACTATCTATTTACTTTGCTTGTTTACTGATATTTGTTTCATTTTATGTTCGCTATTTTTTAAAAAGTGTGCACAAACATGGAATATATGCAAGGATGCCTGGAAAGAGGCGGCGGATGCTTGAGAAAAGGGGACACTGTTCTGCTCTAAAGAGAATCACATTAGAAGGTCCTGGGAAAAATTGGATCAATTCAAAATGGTAAAAAAGCACAAGCTTGGGTTGAGCTCTGGTGGCGTAGTGGTTGTGCGCGGGACTGTGGCCCACTGGGATGGAGGTTCAATTCCAGCTCACAGGAGCAGAGGTTGGGCCTCCTACTCCCACCACCAGAGGGCAGTGATGCCTAAAATAAACGGGTTGAGCTCCGGTGGCGTAGTGGTTGTGCTTGGGACTGCAGCCCACTGGGACGGAGGTTCAATTCCATCAGTGGGGCTGGGCCTCCTACTCCCACCACCAGAGAGCAGCAATGTGCCCCCCCCCCAAAAAAAAAGTACAAGCTTGCAGGTTGAATAGAGGCTGGTGGACCACTCAAGGTCACCCTTCAGGTTTGGAAGGGTCAGTAATCTTGTTAACCAAACACACAAACAAAAAATAAGATTAAAAAGTCACAGTGCAGGACTTAGGTGAGGAGGAGGGGAAACAGGAAGTACCCCACTGAGAGGAAGTGGGGTACATGGTAGGTTGGCGCACTGCTGGATTGCAATGGATGGCATGAAACAAAACGTGAATGAACGGTTGCATGTAAAGCTGAGGATCTGTTTTGTAAACCTTCACCTAATTCACAATAAAAAGTTATTTTAAAAACAGTAAGTTGGTTTGTGGTGTCATCAAGTTAATTTCAACTCCTTGCAACCTCGTGTGGCAGCCTAGAGCTGCCCCCTCGGCTCTCCGAAGTTGTATTATTATACTGAAGCAAACTGCCAAATCTTTTCATTCCATGGAGTGGAGAAAGAAGTGTGCTTGAACTGCCAACCTTTCCATGAGCAGCTGAATGCTCAACAACTGTATCCACCCCCAGGACTCCTTATAAAGTGTCTAACTCGCTCGTTCCATTGAGTCAACTCATAGATATTTTATGTCAATTCCCAACACTGTAAATCTGTAGTGAGTCAGACAGGCTCATCTTTCACTGACAGAGAGACAGCTGGCCTTCTGGGCTATATAACTGATCCACAGCACCACTGAGCTCCTTTATAATAAGTATAAGACAAACAAAAAACAAAACCCAAACCCACTGCCATCATGTTGATTCCTACACATAGCAACCCCACATAGGGCTTCTAAGACTATACATCTTTACTGAAGCAGACAATCTCATTGACTTCTGTATACAGAAGTCAAAAAACAAAACATAACAAAAGCCTACTTCCACCTAGTTGACTGACTCATAGAAACCCTAGAGGAGAGGGTTCCCCTGGCCCTGAGGGCTCCTGACACTGTCACTCTTTCGGAGCTGTAAGCCTTGTCTTCCTCCCATGGAGCAGCTGGTTGTTTTGAACTGCTGACATTAAGGTTAGCAGCCCAACACACAACCCATGATGTCACCAGCGCTCCTCCTATAGGGTAGAAGACTCCCAAGTGGATTTATTTAGTATGTGTTATTGAGCATCTGCTATATAAATTTGTCTTATGAAGTTTACAAATTATTTGCAAAACTGAACTTGACTTATTAGTATACCATATCAAATGGATGGCTATTAATTATGTCCTTGTGAATATGTGTGGTGGTTTTTAAGGCGTGTATATAGGAATAAACGCATAGATAGCAGGTTTCATTGAGAACATTATTTCTGAAATTAGTCTCTTACATTGTAGATGATTAAGCAGTAAAATGGCATAATAATCATATTAATCCTTATTCTTAATGATGCAGCATTATTAAGATGCTGGAATTTATGCCCCTTTATATTTTCAACCAGGGATGAACATTTTTAAGCAGAGCAATTAGTCATGGAAATGTATGCTAATTAATATCTTAACCTATTCTAATTTAGAAACATTTTCAAATCAATTTTCAAACCTTTTGAGATGATCACTGGCCATCTTTTAGCCACCCAATCTATGGTGATGCCATTGAAAAAAGACAAATTAAGAACCAGAATCTCAGAACTTCATGATGGCCCTGTTCCCAGCTCTGACCGTGGATGGATGACATAATCATTCTGAAATTGTTTCCTCACCTATAAATTAAGACTCATGGCATTTACTTCAGATGGTTAGCGTCAGAATTCCATGAGACACTAAGAAAAATGTGGAGTTTATAAAATTGAAGGTCATAGATCCAAACCATGAGTGGTGTAGTGAATTACCTGTTGGGCTAATCACAAGGTCAGCAGTTTGAAACCACCTGCAGCTCCGTGAGAGAAGCAAGGCTTTCTACTTTCATAAAGAGCTATCATCTTGGAAACCCACAAGGCAGTTCTACCCTGTTCTATAGGGTCACGATCTGTCGGAAATGCTCTAGTTAATTAATTAACGGGGCAGTCAGAGCTTAGTGGTCCAAACCTACCTGCTTAAGTTCAAATCTATGAGGTGGGCAGTCAAGTAGCATTCCCCCAAAACCCACATTTGGTGCCACTGAGTTGATTCTACCACACAGGGACCATACAGGGGAGATTCAAACTGCCCCCATGGGTTTCTGAGACTCAATCTTTATAGGAGCAGAAAGCCTCGGCTTTTTCTTGCACAAGGACTGATTTCTAACTGATGGCCTTGAGGTTAGTGTCTGTGGCAGCCATGTACTCGTGTGTCAGTTTCATGATTGGGAGCGTAGGGGTGGAGTCTTGCTTGTCAATCTGGAGATAGCCAAAGAGACCTCTGTGAGAGCATGGCTCTCTCTGAAAACTCTGGGAAATCTTACAGTATTTCCCCAGTGGAGGGGAGAGACTACAGATTCAGTTCCTTGGAGATGCTCCACTGACAAGACAAGATGGCAGCATAGACCCTGAGTCCAAGGAACTGGAGGAGCCAGAGGAGAAGCCACATGGGCTTACCCTGATGGAACCAGACCTCTGAAGCCAGAAAAGTCACTGAGAGACCCATGCCAGTGCTGAGATTCCTCTACCTCCAATGGATACTGCTGATGGACCCTGAGCCCTGGAAACAAGGAGCCATGGGGAGACCCCTGCCAGCACCGGGATGCTTGTAAAGTTCTATAAGACTCTGCACCCACTGCCTTGTGACTGTGCTGGTGCCATTACATGTGCTTCTTGAGTCGGAAGGAGACTTTACAGACTGGTATCAGAGATATGGACTATTACCGGACTTATGACCTTGGACTGGACTAGGTAGAGATGGTTTCTCAAAGTTTCATTCCTCTTGTATACAGATCTTTCCCTTACATTCATATGTGTGCTTATGAATTTGTTTCTTTAGTCTACTCGGACTAACACGGTGTCCAATGAGTAACCTAACATATCACCAGAGTTCCTAACGTCACTTGAGGCAAGTTATAGAACAGTTATAGCCTGCCTCCCTATTTCTGGTTGTCAAATGCAGAATAAGAGCAAAAATTATACCGCCATCCAATTTCATGATAAAGTCAATAAGGCAATTATTTCAAATGCTACATTGCCCACAGTAAGTACCCAAATACTAGATGTTGTTGTGATATAAATGCCAACCTTCAATGTACCATGATCTATAGGGCCCTGCCAACAATCCTTCAGGATTGTTTCTTCACCCATTAAAGCAAATCTAAGGAATATATTGAGATGCTGCCTTTAATTTTGTTCTATGTGATTTTCACACACATGTGGTAGCTGAAGAAATACATATATCTTTAAATTTGGAAAAATAATGCATAGACTATTATAATTAGATATCCTGATGCAGTTTAATACTCTCAGAGACTTTAAAAAAAATCGTCCTACTAGAGGTATCTCAAACTTCATTATGGCTGAACAAGCTAAATATTGAAAGTGTGGGAACTAGTCTAAGACGTTTGCTAGAATATATGTGTTCAGTAAGGAAATCACAGTTTTAAATTCCATAAAGCTAAAAGTATATGGTTATGTATGTTATAAGGTCTACTAGGAAAAAATAAAGAAAGGAAATTTTTTCTGGAGCAGGAAATTCTGGAAGGAAATTTGGGTGTTGTCAGGAACGTAATAAATCTGGAAAAGGTGGTACAAGGCAAATTCTCAGATTCACGTTCGTACAACATACTCTTGAAGAGTCCTGGGCTGCAAATGAATCACTCCCTCCCACGTGAACTTTCACTGTGAGTACGAGCATATCCCTCCTCCTGAAGGAAACATCAGCACCTCCGATAATTCCATTGCATACTGACCAGCTGATTCTGGTAGGCAGTGACTGCTGTGAAAACAGTCTCAGGAAAGATGAATGTCCGAAATTCTTCAGACTTCAAGTTGAGTAATGAGGCCGTATGGTCTTTCTTCTTAATGATGTGTACTCGAGGCTGGTATTTATGCATTGAGTTCAAAATGATCTGCAACAGAGAGTGGACAGTATTGAATTTTAAATACTGATCTTCAACTACTAAACAGGTCATAAAGTGAAACATAGAAAGACCCATATATCTCATTTCAAATTCAAATCTAAGAGGAGGAGCCACTTTTGTCCATTCTAATGGCCAATCGGTTTCAGAAGCCACTGGAGAGTCATGGTTATGAGTCAAAAGATATAAAAACAACTGCAAAAATACAGATTGGTTCAACTGTCATTTTCAAAATGAGGGAGAAAATATGAAAATTTCCAGAGGATGTTTTATCTGCTTTAATCGAGTCCTTACAGGTTTTTCTTGTTTTTGTTACACCAAAAGATGCATGCCTACATTGTCTAAAACAAGAAATTCCAGGTTCTAGGAGACAAGTTTTTCATTTATGGCAGGTGGAGGGCTAAAGCTTCATCTAGGAAGAGCCGTGATGGGGATCAGGTGACGTCACCTTGGTGAAGCACAATAGCAACCAGTTCAAAACAAAAGTGCTGAACCCAGATTGGTTTCTATCGTATGGAACGAGGGACTGTATGTAGGGTAGCCCTGTGCTTCACAGGACTTTCCATGGCTGTGGAAGACTGGAAGCAGATGACCAGCCTGTTCCTCCAGGGTCTCTCTGGGTGGATTTGAACTGCCAACTTTTTGGTTTGTAGATGAGTGCTTAGCCATTCGCACTACTTTGGGAGTCCAACAAACAGTTACCCCCAAACCCAAATCAAATAAGTGCCTTTGAGTTGGGATGTGTGTACTTTAAATAAGCTCCCGCTCCTAAAATAAATCCCTTTAAAAACTGGGCACTGGCCGATGTAGACCCCAGACTGAGTCTCACACTTTCTTAGGCTATGAAACAATGATAGAAATGTGGACCCCGCTTCTTTTAAGAAACTCATTCCTAGAAACAAGAAAGTTCCTGCTATAAAATTAAATGACAAGGGGACATCTTCAGAACTGATGGAAGAAATCAGCTAACCAGTGTAAGATTTTAAAACCTTTTCTTGCAGCTTTCCACCCACACTAAAATTCTGCAAAGGACTATATGAAATCATGAAAGTTCTATGCTAAAATGGATACTAACAACCACTTAAGACTAAACCATGTGTCAATGTTCCATCTTGGCACAAGCAGAGGGATGCCAGAGCTCCTGAAATCCAGCTGAATGCTGTTTCCACCCAAGGAGCTGATTTCAAAGGAACGACATTTCGATTTGGGATAGCTGATCTCAAAATAAACTCTAATCCTTCTGGACTGAGCCAAGCACTTCTTTTTTACATTTCACATAATAATCATAATTTCACAAATCATAAAAGAATTCCTTTTCTTCCTGCAAAAGATTTCATTGGCATTCAGGAAATTTTAATATGAAAGAAAATAAGAATACTCTCATTGACCTACTGCAGAAAATACCATTCTGCTACTTCATACATTTTCACTCGAGGGGGGTAGGGGGGTGGATCAATCAATGGAAACATCTTTAAAAATAAAAAAGTAAAAGAACAATTATGCCAAAATGTTAAAGAGAAGGTCAATTATCTTTTATATAGAAAATAACAGAAACTTGTTAACCTACTCTCCAGATCCCAAGATTCATGAGTTAATCTGATTATCCTGACTTGGTCACAATAAATAAGCTCTCTAGGGAGTGATGGATGGTAGCAACCTCTGGAGTGATTTATTTGGTTCCAGGCCCAAAGTAACCATTTGAAACCATATCTAGAACTCTGATTTATTCTTATCTACTTAATACCATCCTCTTTGAGAAAGATTTTGAAGCATTTTTCCCTAAATTTCACAGATCGAATAAAAATCAAAACTGCTAGCCACAAGAGCCTTAATAAAGGGACTAAGCGAGAGAATAATCATAACAGAATATCTAAGCCAAGGAAGGCTTGATAATGAAGGCTAAAAAGAAACAGGAGTCTCTGCATCCAAACGCATTTGTAAGGGTTTTGCAAAGAAATAGTGACAGGGGTTGTACAACATTGTGAATATAATCATCCAAACCAAGGCCACTGTCCCGGTGCCCATTCCAACTCAGGACAAGCCTGGAGGACAGGGTAGAAGTGCCCTTGGGGGTTGCTGGACTGTAAATCATTACAAGAGGAGAAAGCTTCATATTTTGCCCAGGGAGTAGCAGGGAGTAGTCTCAAACTGCTGACTTTGTGGTTAGCAGCCCTGTTTGTAACCCTCTACGCCACCAGGGCTCCTTTGTGAATATAATCTAGGCCCCTGAGGACTAAATTAAAGAGGGCCTAAAAGGCAAATTTCATGTTAGAAAGATATGTACCACAATAAGGAAAAAATGGGAAGTCTGCAAATATGTCCAGAGGGGCGGATGATTTTGTATCATAAAAGCTAAAAGCTATTTCCGTTGAGCCCTGGTAGTGTCGTGGTTGTGTGCGGGACTGCAGCCCACAAGGTTGATGGTTCAAATGCAGCAGCAGCTCTCCAGGAGCAAGGCTGGGCTTCCTACTCCCACCAGGGCAGTGATGCCACACAAAAAGATCTAAAAGTCTCCAAGCAAATTTCTATTTAAGACTATGGGATAATGATGCAGACTCTGCCTTCACAAAGAACGGCATCAGTATGTAAGAGGCTGACTGATCAGTGACTTTTCGTGCCAGGAACTCTTGAGTCCTCATTTCTTTCCCCATAGCTTGATAAACTCCCGATTGAGATAAAATGAAATGTTACTTTGTTTTTAATTGCAGCATTTTTATGTTTCAAGACTTTATATTCACTAGTCTCCTCACAAAAGGAATATACACGTGTGACAAGTAAATGTGCTAATTCAAAAATTATTTGGACATGAATGAACGCATGTCAGATGAATGTATTCTATAGACAACACATAGAGAACTCCAATGAGAGATCGTAACCCCATTTCGCCTGAGGTACAATTGGCAAAGATTAGATGTTGACCCAAGAACAAGCTATAGCGTCCTCCAAAACACAAATCCCTTTGAGTTGGTGTAGATGGAGAGGCAGGTGGGGGAGGGGAGGGGACATGAAGAGGAGAAGGAAGAAATCCGCAGTCCTCAAGGTCTAGACCTTGTTGCAGAGAAATGGTTGGAGGCCTTGCTGTAAATCATCTCCCGACAACAGTCCAGCCCACCTGAGGAAGGTGCGAGCGATCTCACAGAATGACAAAGAGATGGAGAGGGAGAAGGACAGAGAAAAGGCAAGGCATCGTGGGAGAGGGTTTTGTGCAGCCTGCGGTGCGTTCCACCCGAGACACTGTACTTACATGGCCATGCTGATCCAGTTCATTGTTGGTGAGTTTCACTTTTTCAAAAGACACCATTTGCTTAAGTAGCTGTTCTCCCGTAAAAGGAGAATCTGGGTGCACATATAGCCTTCAAAAATAATGAGATCAAAATTAATAAATAAATAAATAAAAAGAATGAGATTATTTTATTGAGACATTTGTAGAAATAATCTATTCTTGGTGGATATAAAATGTTGGAGTTTAGAAAGACACATAAAACTTCAGATAAGTAGTAAATTTTATCGGCCATATATATATATCGAATTGATTATAAACAATAATGTTCAAATCATTTTGAAACATCTACATGCATTTCTTGATGATCTGTAAGAGAATGATCACAACATCGATTTTCTATGATCTTTTGAGTAAGCCTTTTTCCATGGTTCTAGAGGAAGTTTTGTTTTTGACTTTTCTTGTCAGCTATTTTTGTCAAACATAAAAGGTTATTTGTTGCAGACTAAGTTATCCTATTTACTTAATCAGTTCTTATTAGTAAGTGTGGCTAAAGAGCAACGAAGACATAAAAGACGTAAAATAAAAAATCATTTCAGGGTTTTTCATTAAATCCCTTATTTAAACTTATTCCATCTAACGCTTGTGTTCTAAATTTTAAATCATTGACAATTCACTGAACTTCTCTAGGTTGTAGTTCAGAGTCTATTCCTCCTCCTCGTACTAAACAATTCTATTTTCATCATCTAGTTCAATGCCCGCGGAATACGGAGTGGTTATCTAGCAGGATAAGCTCAGTCATTAAATGTATCTGTCTGTAAAGAGGCAAAACAACAGAATAAGATTTGATGGGGGAAAAAAACTCTCATCTATTGTGCAGCCATTATGTAGAAGGTCATCTTTTTCTCACTTAATGTTAAATGGAGATTGATTATACTATCACAATTAGTAGAATTCTTTCTGAAGTCAGTGATGTTAAAAAACTAATGAAAAATAAGGCATGCTTTTGTCTAACAGGCTACTTATATATCATTTGTTGAACAAGATCCCTATAATGACAAAGTTAGACAAATATTCAGGAAGGGGTTGTGAGGAGCTTGAAAAACAAAACTCCCATTTAATCCTTGCAACATTCCTATAAATGAAAATAATTGCATGCTATGGCTCGCTACTAATAAAAGGAGCCCACGGGTATAGCACAGTGGCAGAGCCCTGGTAGTGTACTGGGTTATGAGTTGGGCTAACCCCAAGATCAGCAGTTCAAAACTACCAGCTACTATGTAAGAATGAGATGAGGCTTTCTCCTCATGTAAAGACATATATATTTTTAAAGATTTATATATTAAAACACACACTGCACACACACACACAAAGACTTATAGCCTGGGAAACCCACAGAGACAGTCCTATTCTGCTCATGGGGTTAACAATGAGCAGAAATCTATTCAATGGCAATGAGTGAGAGGTTTGCTACACAGGGGACTACAGATTGAAGAAATGGAAACCGTTGCTGAAATTCATCAAACCTACCAGAAGCAAAGCACAAAAAGACTAACAGCACTAAAAATCCTTAACAGAACTTTAAAGGGTTATGGGCTTGTGGGTCTGATTGTCTGAGGTGGAGTCTGAGTGAATGTGTCTCGGTGAAAGTATTCATGATGTCATCCTTCCAAAGCTATAACCTTACAGACACAGGTGTTTTACTGACTCACATTATATATCAATTTCCCCCCCCCCCCCAGAGAACAAAATTATTTTAGGACCTAGAAGCTAATGAAATAGTCACTCTTAAAAAAGGACATTTGCCATACATGGTGAAATTAATTTAAATTTTATTAATTTTGTTTTAAAGAAAATGAAATATCCTTTAAAATGTAACTTTAGCTTATGTCATGTGTATCTTGCACATTTTCATAACCAAAAGATATTGTCAGGCATTCTTTCTTTTGATTAGTACTAATTAACTGTCTCAAAGTCCTAGAAATATAAATGCCTCAAAGTCCTAGAATCCCAAGGAACTTCCACCCTTAGAAGAGAAAACTGGTCACCTCCCCAATTCCTTATCAGTTGCTGTGAGACATCTTTTCACGATCATTTTAAAAGTAGGTGCTCAAATTAGCTAGATGCCACAGTGCATTAAGCATTTTTTATCTTGTTTCAATATAAATAAACTAATCTAGGATGAATGAAAAACACACAGGGAAAACCCTTCTCCTGCCTCCTGGACTTAAAATTCCTGCAATAGCTTAAACATGCCTCAGTTGAGATAGTGTGTTGGCCACCATCTCCAACCGGAGCAGCTTAGTAACATAAACAAGGCATGTCATATTCCACAGTCCTGCTGACCTGTACCAGTCCCCATGCATGGTAGTGAGAGCGATTCCCTTCTGAGAGCAAAGTTAAGAAAAAAAGGGATGGGGGAGGGGAACAAGGGAGGTCTGGAAGTTGCTTGTAATGATGGTTAGGAATTTTATTCAAATTTTCTCTCTCTTTCTGGTGTCCAACAATATCGCAATACCCACTCAGCTAAGGAAACAAGTACACTTGGAAACTGACTCCTTTAGAGTACGTCGTAGAAAATACCCATTCTGTTCAATTAAACTGGTGAATGAACATTGCTCATTTAAAAAACAAACAAACAGATTTTCTTAAAATGTCTTAGACCTGACTGTTACTTTCACTGTTACTGATTAGGGGGTGAGAAAGATGTGCTTTCAAGCCTCCTCTCCAGTGCATGGAATTTACCATAATAAGATCAATCACTAATTACCCTTACTATTTCATCTGAACTTCAGGTAAAATATTCTGGGTTGGTTTTGTGCCTTGACAAAGAGTCCAGGTGAGACATTCAAATCCTCCAAATCTGGTCTGAGCAATTAAGTAAATTCTCAGTTCTCTAATATAAACCTTGGATTGATTTTTCCTTTCGATCAAATCATAAAATAATGTAAATGCTTTGAGACCTGTGTTAAGGATCCCAAATGAAAAGTTGCCTAATCTTCTTTGACATTCCAGACCTGTAACCTTCAGCCACCTTCTTCAGGAAGATAGGTAGATATTCTTCTCCCCCACTCCCCCATGTCTGAATGCCCTCTTTGGAGAAAGCCAAGATAATGAAGGTTGGCAAAATGTTTTGTTGCTGTTGTTGTTTTTAAAATACAGCATGCTCGTGCACACACAAACACACCATTCCTAGTATATCAGATGAGTTATGTTTCATTGAAAAGAATATTAACCAGATATTGAATTGCATTCATCCATTAAACTACTTACGCATGGAGGAAAACAGGGTTGGGGGTTCAAACTCAAAATCTCTGAACCCTTTCTGGTCAAAACTACCAAACTATACTCAAAAAGATGTTATTCTGTGCAGACAGATTGCCCGCATTGTTAACCAATATTTAGACTAGACCATCGGCAACCTCCTTTGAAAGATTGAAGGGGAAACAGGGTAGGGGTAGTTTTAAATAGCAGTAGAAATGCTGGTTAGTCATATGAAGTCGGCCCTGACAGCTAACCGATTTATACGAAATGTAAGGAAAACTGTGAAATAAATCATTATGATGAAAAATAAAGGTCACGGCAGTCAGTGTTTTGTCAGTAAGCAAACCGCCTTTCTTGAGGTATATCCCTCGTTTAATGACTGCATCCAGGGCGCTCAGGCTTGGACAGCCCGCTGCTTTCCAAACAGAGCAGCTTACAAAAGAACACGCTCCACCCCAAACCCAATTCCCTAGTCCCACCCCAAGCAAAGACTTGTTTTAGCTAGTGAGAAAAAAAATCCCAAGGTACGAACCTGGCGGGCAGCGGAGGGTCAGCCTTGCCAGCCACCAGCCAGGAGGAGCGGTGGTAGGCGTAGCGATACCTCTTGTTGTCCACGGGGACGATGTCCATCAGGACTATGTACTTGGCCTCCGGATCCACTCCCGAAAACGACACCCGGATTGTGGGGAACATCCTCCTAACACAGGAGACACAAAACGGTCCAGTTCGCACAGGCTAGAGAACGGGAGGGGCGTCTTGCCCGCCTCCCTCCCCAAGACCCTGCAGCCCCCAGGGTTCTGCGAAAGAGAGATCCGATCGTCCCCCCACCTTCCATCAAGTTAAGTGCCAGCCCTGTTGCTGAGGGGAAGTGTTCCAAAGCGTCCCAAAGTCTGTGCTTAGAAAAATCCCTATTTGGTTTTCTTTTGGGAGCGTGTTAGGCTCCAGAGGCCTCCAAGTTTGCACAGTGAATGGATTCCAGCAACTCACTGCAACCCGCCCCCCTCCCCCCCCCAAAGCACCCAGCCAAGGAAGCTAGGTCCACCTTACTGGGTTTCAGAAGACCCTTGTGAGTTTTTCCCAAGGTTTCAAGCTGGAAAGACCAGGCTCTGGGTGGCCGCTAACTTTACCCAGGGAGCTGCCCCACCCATCGGATTAGCCTTCTGCCAATTGGTCAGGAATCTACCTAGGCAGCACCCCTGCGTATGGGGAGTATTCCAGTTTCATTCCTCTGCGGGCTGGCTAGGGGATTTTAATTACTATTTCACAGGGACCAACAGCTTCTGCCAATCCAGGGTACCGATACCCCTTTATGTCACACGCAACTAAAATGTCACTGGAGGTGATTGAAAACGGTTGCAGCAGTACCCTGCTTCAAAACGATGTTGATATGACACAGATCCTGGTAGAAAACAAAATCTAAAGAGATGTTTGCCTGTGTTTTGCAGACTCTGCAAAGGCATATGGATCCTTAAAAAAAAAAAATCTGTGGATAGCATTGCTAAGAAAAGGAATTGCTGAGCACTTAATTGTGCTGGAGCAGAACATGTACACAGACCAAGAGGCAGTCGTCGTTGGGAAGGGTGTGCCTCAGGACTGCTTCTGCTCACACCAGGATACTGACCAAGTAATGCCAGCAGCTGGCCTCTAGAAGAAGAGCTTCGGCTCTGGGTTGGAGAAAGACTCCTTAACAACCTACGATACGCTTGAGGTAAGCTTGCTTGCTGAAGGCAAAGAGGATTGAAACCCATACCAGCTCAAATACTACAGCCTTCAGTCTGGATTACATCTCAACACAAAGAAAATAAGATCCTCACGCACAAGTGGGACAAGACAGATCCTGATAAACACAGAAAATACTGACCTTGTAAAGAATTGCTTTACTTGGATCCACTGCTAACACCCGTGGGTGCAGAGTTTCAAAAATCAAACATGGGGGGGAAATCGGCTGCAAGGATCTCTAGAATGTGTTCGAAAGCAGCTATGTCACTTTGAGGACTTTGAGGTAAACCTGACCCAAGCCATGGTATTTGGATTTCCTCATATGGCTGTCAGGACCACGAGTAAGGAAGAGTTAAGCACTAATATCCTTGAACTGTGATGCTGGTGAAGAATATTGAACTGCCATGGAAAGGATGGATACATGTGCCTTGGAAAAACAGCCATAATGCTCCTTAGCAGTGAGGATAGAGAAACTTCATCTCATGTACTTATGGGCCTATTGTCAGGAGTGGACATTATGCTTGTTAACATATCAATCAGGTCAGTGGGAAAAGAGGAAGGTTCTCAGTAAAGTAGATTGGTGTAGGAGCTACAACTGGGGCTCATCAAACAGGGCAACGGATCTGGGGATGGGGCAGGACCAGGTTATTCTCTCTGCACAGTCACCGGGAGTGAGAACTAACTCAGTGGCTCCCCTTTGAGTCTCCAATGCCTTAGTGCACCCTGGATCCAGTGGTCCCTGCTCCCTCCATATTCGTAGCCCTCTGCGTGACAGGAAATAGAGACCACACACCCTCCTCCATGCTGTGAGCAGAGTTCCAGGGCCAGTTCTTTCAAAGCAGGGTTCCTGGGCCCTTCCTTTGAAAGTGAGGCCAGATGCATAGAATGCAAATCAGCTCCACCTCCAGGGCTCCTTTCAAAGTCAAGTTGGAGGACAGAAGCCACTCCTAGAACGAGCCACTCCTAGAACTCTAGAACGAGGACTGTTTCTTCTGTCCTGGAGCAATCAGTCATCCCATGTTCCATCCCTGTTTTCCATGCCCCACCTGCCCACACCCAGCTACCTGCCAGACTTGGTGATGATCATCTCCGTGCCCAGCTCATGGAATTTGTCCCATAGCTCCTTTGTCTCCAGGCTGCAAGCAATTTTGGCCATTTCCTCACTGGGCATGATGGGCGTGGTGGGGATCAGAGGCTCCGTGCACAGAGAGGAGGAGGAGGAAGGGCTGCTGCCACCGCCTCCGCCACTCCCAAACTCCCCGTGGGCATCCAGGCTGGTCAGCTCACCCAGGGGCTGGCCGCAGGAGGATTTCTCCACAAATTGCTCTGGTGGCAAAGAGAGTGGAGAATGACAGTTGGCACCATCGAGCAAGGAAATGTTCAGGAAGGAGAAAGACAACCAAAATGAGCAGCTGGATTTGGTTTTAGAAAAGTGAAACTTCAGGAGAACTGAGATGACCCATTAGGATATGGAACCTGCTTGCAGCTCCCCGTGGATGGCAGTGGCCAGTGCATGCAGTGCATACTCACTGAACCCAGTGTGGCAGGGCTGTCTGGAGCTTTGGCTTGCCGCCATGCTTACTGAAATGCACACTGGGAATACGGGGGTGGGGTGGGGTGTGGAGTGTGTGGGAGAGGGTGTAGAAACGGAAATACTGTGACCAGGGAAGGCTAAAGAGCAAGAGTCTTCACAAATTCTAGAAGTCACAAGTTGTGGAAGTTCTGCTGTCTTGACAACTCCGAGCTCAAACTCACTGCCATTCCAACTCACAGAGGTGCTACAGGATAGGGCAGAAGGGACCCTCTGGGTTTCCAAGTTGCTATCTTCTCTGCAGCAGAAACCCCATCTTTCTCCAGAGAAGCAGCTGGTGGCTTTTGAAGAATGGGTCTGCTGGAGGTCAGGAGTCCAACACAGCTCCCTCCAGGGCTCCCACAAGAAAAACAAGGGGTGACAAGACCACCTCCC
Source organism: Nesogale talazaci (assembly GCA_004026705.1). Classification (NCBI taxonomy): domain Eukaryota; kingdom Metazoa; phylum Chordata; class Mammalia; order Afrosoricida; family Tenrecidae; genus Nesogale; species Nesogale talazaci. Next base: position 25,111 of record PVJH01008861.1, on the reverse strand, counting down.
TCTCTTGGGGAAGAACTTCCCTAGTCCCTCCTCAAACCCTCTTCTCAGAAAATGGAATGAAACTGGGCCAGGGCAATGGAAGACACTGAGAGTTGTAGGAAAAGACACAGGGGCAGTTCTATCCTCTCCCACCAGTGAGCCTAGACTCCACAGGTGTGAGTTTTGAGTTTGCTGATATGGTTTAAAAAAATTAAAAGAAAGAAAACATGTTAGTCACATCACAAGACCGATCCTCAGTTTCGTACGCATAGTCAGATTCGATCTTTTTTTTTTAAACAAAATTCCTCCCATTCTGAGAGCTTACAAAAGGCTTGGAGTAAATGCTTGAGGGGTAAGGTGTATAAACTCCTGTCTTTAACCACCCTCTCCCCCCAAAAAAGGTCTTGGAAGTGAAGAAAACAGCCCCGCCTCATCTAAGCAAACAACATGTTAAAATGGGAACCCTGCTTTGCCAGGCAGCCTCAGCTGGAATACTGCTTACTGCCTATGAACCAAACACTCTTCCCTACAGCTGATAAGGACCTGGGACTACAGCAGTCACTTTGATGAACTACAGAGTAACTTTTGCAATGGTCCCAATTATTTCCCGTCCTTCAAAAAAGAAACTACTTGAATCTGCAATGAGAAGCTGATGTCCAAACAATTCTGAAGTGCCTCTTACTGTATGCTAACACATGCACATGAGGTGTACAGGCATAGGTAATGTGTACACCTCATATAAAATGAGAGCGGAATCAAATTAATATGCTGATCTTCTCTTTTTAATCAAGAGCAGGGGGAACAAGCGATCATCTTAATTTCTACGGATATTTCCTGAATCACACTAGCATAGTACTTTGTGTCAAGCAGCCTTAATTTTTTTTTTTCAACTGTTGAAAAAGGCAAGCTCCCTATGTCAGGACAGACAAGGTTCCTGGGGTTGGGGCATGGAGGAGGAAGACAATGATACAGAAGGGTGTCAGGGTCGGAGGCAATTCCTTCAAGAATTCATATTCCCAATGAGTGCTGTTGGGCCTCCTCTGAAAGGAGTGCTGGTGGTGTAGGGGTCACGTTGGGCTGTGGCCCTCCTGGTCTGCATTTTGAAACCACAAGCAGCCCTGCTGGAGGAGGACGGGCTCTCCACTCCCGGGAAGTGTTGCCCTCTCAGAAACCCAGAGGGAGTCACTGAGGCAGCTAGATGAGGAGGAGGGTTTTTTTTGTTAAAAAGAGTTACGGTTTTGGAAACTCATAGGGGCCATTTCTACCGTGTCCTACAGGGTCCCTATGAGTTGGCATCAATTTAATGGCAGTGAATCTTGAGTTTTTACCCTTAGGGCACTGTGGACCCAAGCGGGTCAGTTTGTTTCAAATCTCTCTAGTGTTTTAAAGTAATACATTCTCTCTTAAAATAATCCTTCGGTGCTTCTGCTGTTGAGGTCTTTGGTCACCAGCGAATACCTGTGCTCTGTTGTCTTAGAGGAGGGACAGGAATGTTCTAGTTTTTCTAGATGCCCCCCCCACCCCTCCAAAGCCCAGAAAGGAGTGTATTGTGAGCTACCAACTGCTTTTTGGTTTAAAATATAGTAGAAAGTGGCCTTTTCAGGGGGGAAACAGAGAAGGAAATGAGTTGAAATGATAGTTACATTGCAAATCATTTTCCAATCTGCCTTTTGTACTTCGGACAGGAATCTTAATGCAGGCTATGCTTTTCAGGCTAGATATTGAGCTGAAATAGGGTGGGGTGGGGAGGGGGTTATAAAGAAATGGTAAAAGCTGGGAAATTGCTGCAATTTAATTTGATATCTACACAATTTGAGCGATTATTTCCATTTTAGTTGCAGGTTTAGATTCAAATGGTGTAAGTGGGAAGAACCAGGGAAAAGGAATAAAAATCTAGCAAGATTAAAGAGACTTTTGAATAATATCAGACTCTCCTGTTTCCTTTTCTTTGCTTTCAGTTTTAGTTCTCTGTTCTCTCCTGCTCAGGCCCCACTGTCTTATTCTTCTTATTATTACATTATCTTGGAAAAGTCTAATGTGTTGTGAAGGATAGTCAAAAAGTGTTTAAATAGGAGCAACTGCTTTCAATCGACAATTAGCTAGGCGTCCTGGCTTATTTCCTAGGTCTCCAGAAGGTAGTGAGGAAAATGCTTGTTTCTAAAAGGTACTTTCTTCTCCCTCATGTACCAACAGATGTCTTTCTATCTTTTCTTTTTAAGCACTTCTCTTGGGGAGTTTTTTTTTTCTTTTTGTTGCATCACTGCCCTGGTGGGGAGTTTCTTTCTCACACAATTCACTTGTGCTGAAAGGAACATGATATTTCTTCGTTTACTCTTCTATCTTTAATGGCAAAAGTTGCTAAAGAAAATAACTAAAAACTGAGGAATTTGGGAAACGATTACTGGCTGGTGTTTTTGCCAACCTCAACTGAAAATGATGGCAGTTAAAAAATGATGTCTTGCTGGTAAGCTTGGAGCGTGGTGGGCCACAAATGGTGCATCGCAGAAAAATCAGCTTATTCAACAAGACCTCCTTCCCAGGCTTGCCAGGAACTGACTAAAGTCTATTCAAGTCCAGGGGAAAACACAATGTAAACGGATTTGTGTATGTGTGTGTGCGTGTGTGGGTGATATCTTTTAGTATCTCTTTAGTTTCAAATGCACACACAAGTGTTACACCCCCCTATCAATATCTAGCTGAGTTTTCAATCGTGTTTCATTATTATATGTCGCTGGACCAAGTCAACAGCATTCCACACACAGATGTCTCACGGGTCATAAGTGCGACTTGGTACAAAATGGCAGAGGCCTCCAAACGCTATGTGATATTAGAGATATAACACACGTAAGCATCAGACCACTACCACCACCATCCCATGGAGAAAAAAGAAAACATCGCCCGCTTCTAGAGTGTGGCCAGAGGACCTGTCGCTCCCCGAGGCGCAGGGGAAGGCGACCACCCTAGCCGCCAACCTGTTAGCTTCCCGAGGCCAAGGGACGGGACTGAGGGGCCATCGGGAGTGCATAACGGTCACGCCTACAGTTCCCACCAGTGCTCCCCGCGGTCCCCCCCCTCCCCCGACTTACCCAGTGGTTTGATGGTGTTCTCTGTGACCTCTTTCTCCTTGGAGCCGCCGCTCGACATGAGCGCAGCGATGGAGAAGGCGTTGGCCCGGGACGAGAGCTGAGGCTTGGGCGACGCGGTGAACTCCATGGCCCCCAGCGCGGGGGATCCTGGCCAGGGACTGGGCTTGTGGTGACCAGACACCCCACCGGAGACAAAGACCCGCAACACCGCGCGAAGTTCCCCAGTGAAGACGCGGTGCAGACTCGGGAGGGGGGAAGTACTTCGGACGTGTCAACTCCAATCTCCCAAGGGCTCCCCACCAGCCTCTCCTTTCCGGGACCACCAGGCCCCAGAGTCACCCGTTCTTGGAGACTCGCGCGGAGAGTAAGTCAGTGAGTCAACCCTGGTTCCGCCAGACGCACAAGCACCAGGGCGCTCGTCTGGACTGGAGGCTGCGCTACTCCAAGCCGGAGACTCGGCCGCGCCAAGGCCGGGGGTCCGGGAGCACCCACCCCCTCCGGCTGCCTCCCTCCCTCCCCCGCTGCGGACGGCGGGAGCGGCTGGGGCTGCAGGGAGGTGGTCACCAACGAGCGCGTTGCCAGGAGGCGTGCGGAGCGGGGCGCGGCGCCGAGGAAACTGCGCCTGGGCGCTCGCAGTCCTGCGCCTTAATTTGCTGGCCGCGGCGAGGCCCGGCGCCCCGCAGCCAGTCAGAGCCGCCCGACGTCACCGCTTCCGGACACTGCCGCCGCCGGGGGCGGGGCCGCCCGAGGGCTGGGCCCCGGAGGGTGCGTCGGGGGCGCGGCGCCCGCGTGGCCTCTCGCTGCGATCGCACGGGAACCCGCCCCACCCCCCCAGTCCCCCGCTCTGAGAAAGGGGGTACCACACCCTGGGCCGGCCCAGATGGCGCGAGGTCACTCGCCGGGTCTGACAGTCGCGGGACCCGGGGCTGAGCGCGGGATCGGGAGAGGGTACCTCTGATAGGTCTAGGAGCCTGGCCCCCCGGCGTGGGAAGTTAGACCAGAGGAAGCCTGGGACTTCTGGCATCTTCCATCCTCTTCCTCGCTCACGCGCAAAGTTCCAAAACTGGAGAAACGCGAAGAGCAGCGGAAATCGGAGCCGCAAAGCCTCGCCCGCGCGCCAAGTTCCTCACTGCTAGACTGGTCCCACGCACGGGCACCGTTAGAACTTGGTCCCCCGCGCTAGTGGAATTCCCAAGTCTGTCCATTTGTCCAGCCATTTGACTGCCTTTGAGTTTGGAAAGACCTCTAAAGACATTCTGGGGGAGAACTGTGAGCATTCGGAAAAAGCAAGGGTGTTGCACTCAGCAGACCCGCGGCTTCTGCAGCACCGAAAAGCGCATTTCCTCTGAGACAGAGAGAGGGAGGGAGGGAGAAACAGAGGGAAAGAGAGAGAGAAAGATGCCAAAAGGGACAGCAAGGAACCAGGCCCAGTGCACTGGGAGAATGTGCGCCTCACCAAGCCTGGGCGCACCCCAAACCCTTCAGGCTCTGCAAGCTTGGCTGTGACCAGGGCTTCGCAAGAGTTTGTGGGGGGCATCTTTTTGACCAGTTTGAGCCAGAATAACTCAAATTCTCTGAATTCGCAGGGTAATCCGCTTCACTTGTAGCCATGTAAACTCAGGCTGACACCTACTCAAGCTGTACATGTAAATATTTGAGCTCCATTCCAGCCAGTTGGTCTGGCGATTAGGGTCCTCTTGGTGGGTCTTAAAAAAAAAAAAAACATATTCATTTCCCACCAGCCTTTTTTTTTTCCGCCCCATCCAGTTCCTGAAACAAATGCATATTTTTAAAACTGAAAGTTAAAATAGCTGTTGAGAATATTTCATGTATGAAACACAAGGACATGTGGGAGAGTCTTGATGTAAGTCTGTCTTGTCACCTCGTAGGACAGATGCCAAGTGGTAAAGTAGTTAGGGAGGCTGTGGGAAGATTGGCGATTTTAAACCACAGACACACAGAGTAGATGTGTACCACACAGTTTCCAAGGCTGCACTTTTTTTTTTTTTGGAAACAGAGTGACAGATATTTCTCTGTTCTATATTCCTCTCTCCTAGAGTGACTGTGAGTGTGGATAGACTTAGCTGCAGTGGGTTGAGGTAAGACTGTTTAGTCATTCTGTGTCAAAAGTTTCCAACAAGATTCTTCCTGAAAATGACTGAGAAACTAATTCTAATATTAATCACCAAGTGCAAAAGGTGCATAGCCTGGAATGGCAAAGTGCATAGCATAAATGTTTCGCAGGGAAAAATCATAGAAACTTTGGCATTAAGTGCTGAAAGTAGTTTATGTTGGAGTCTATGTAAAGGCAGCTGGCTTTTTCAATGAAAACAGGGTGCTCCCAGGCCAAAGCAGTGCCCTCTCCCCTACAGACCACTAGGGAACTTGGTGGGTGCTCTTCAGACCTCATCCTTGGTCCCATCCAGATCCTGCACCCAGACTCTTCACCAAGGTCCATAGTAAAGGGGTCAAGACTTCAACCAGAAGGCTTTCAGATTAGACTGTCGGAAAAATAGAGATGTGTTTGAGATGCTTTTTGTCCTTGAACCTTGATCCTTTCACAATTATTCAAGCCCTTCATCCAAACACACCCCCTCGCTGCCACTAATACAGATCTTATCTGGTTGGATCTTGGGGTACACCTGGTTGCTTTCCTGTCTCAGATGCTGAGAGTTTGACCCCGATAAATTTCAATCAAGAAGGGTTTCTTTTCACGCAGCCTTTCTTTCTTATTTGGGGTGTGGGCTTGTCCACATTAGGTTTCACCTCTCTGTGTTTCAGCAAGTCTCCTTCTCCTGATTCAGTTTTCAAAAATTTGCCATGGAATGCATTCTATCTCAACTAAATAACAGCATCCAAGACCTTATCATGGAATTTCCACACAGGAAAAAAAAAAAGCAAAAGAGGTATTGTAATAAGTTTCAGCCTGGCATTTTGAATAATTTCATGAGAGGAACATCCTTACAAAAGTCGAGGGTGCAAAAGAAAGGTTCAACTGCTTCCAATCCGTTCTCATCCATTTCTTCAAGCATTCTAAGGCCGGTTCTGGGTCTCTTGTGGGCAGAAGGGCCTGCCCATCCCAGGGAGGGTGAAATAGAAGCCAGGAAAGTAGCATGATCTCAGGAGGGAGCAGCAAACCAGAGCCGTGCAAAGACCCTTTAAAACAAATCCTGGGCTCCAAAGGTGAGCCATTTGGGGATCCCTAACAAGCGATGCATCTTGCTGGTGTTGAAACCAAGGCTGTAAAACGTGTGCTGCAACATCATTACCCGGAGCACATGGTCCCTCCTCTTAGATTTATTGCCTTTGCAAATCAATATGGTGTTATAAAAACGGGAAGCTAGAGCTTCGCGGAGAGCGAGAGGTGCTGTCCAGCGCCGACCCGGAGGCCTCCTGAAGCCTGCAGTTCTGAGGTCTGGCCCAAACCCCAAGTTTAACGAAGATTAACTGGAAAAGGTGCTGCGTAGTTGGAACAAAAAGATCGTATCCCTCCTGGCCTTTCCAGGCTGCCTGCTGGCCCATCCGTTGCTTCCGGGTCCTGAACAGTGCGTTGGCCTTGGAGAAAGAAGACTTTGAGTCCCGACTTTAGCGCTCATCAGCTCAGTGATTTCGTGTAAATTGCCTAACCTCTCAAGGCCTCAGTTTCATCATCTATTAAAATGGGGTCAATAAATGCATCCTATTTTTTAAAATTAAAAATAAAATGTATCCTACCTGAAAGATGACTCTATGGATTCCTTCAATAATGTGCTTAACGCGCCTGGCACATAGTACCCACTACTCCAACATAGGTACAAGCAAAAGCACAGAATTTTGTTTCATTTGACGATTGCCCTTCAGATTCCAGATCTTGCTAACCGAGTATTTTTCACGTGTTCACATAGCTAATTTGGGAACATATGCAAAGGCTTGGGGGCGGAGTAGTGTCACATGGTGGAATTGGACCATCATTTCCATCCCGTTAAAATGCGGACTTTAGGAACGTACACTTTGTTTTTAAGTTCCAATTTTGGCTCTATGGAGTTTGAGGGTTACCGAAGGCTAGGAAGATGCTGTCTCTCTCTCATCACGATTCCCTTCCAAATTCCCATCGCGGATCTCTGGTGTTCCAAAGTTCTCCAGAACTGTCCTGGAAGCAAAAGGCCTCCTGCGTTGAACCCATCAGTGGGCGCCCTCTTACCTAACGCTAGAGTGGAAGCCTAGGCTGGGAGCTGCCCGCCCGGCTCCCCGCGGGCCTGGTCGGCTAGCAGGAGACCCCGCCCGATCTCTTTCCCTGCCTGCAGACAGCAAGAGGCGCGGCCCAGTGACAACCCAGGAGAAGCGGAGACAGAAGCCACGCTTCTCAGCACGCGGGTGCTTCCCTAGACTTCAGGAACGCCCAGCGCGGCTAGCAATGCCCTTCCCACCCTTTCTCGCTCGTTTTGGAAGACCATTTAAAAACCACAACGGACCTCTGTGCCTGTGGATTCCTAATTCAATTTTTTCAACAACAAGGGAGCCCAAAGCCTTATGAGAAGGGCAGCCGCTGTCCCCGAGCAGCCGCTCCGACGAGTCCCCGGGGCGCTGCGAGGTCGGTGCGCGGACTGGAGCCTGACAGAGAGCGCGCGAGGCGGCCGCGGACTTGCCTAGCCTCTAGAGCGCGGGTCCGAGAGCATCCGCCGAAAGCCTCCACGCTTCCAGAAACAGGCCCTCCGCAGTCCCGGGAGCCCAGGTCTCTGGCCACCCCAGGCCCCACGACGCACCCTCACCTAGTTCCCGTCCCAAGGGCCAAGCTGGTCACCGGATGAGCCCGGGCTGGTGGGAGCGCTGGGGTGCCCGAGCTCTTAGACCAGCTCCCAGCGGCGGGGCCCAAGAACAAAGTCTCCCGGGCCTAACAGGGAAATACGGATTCTTGAGGCCGAGCTCAAGGTAATGGGGACTTTAGCCTCTGGCTTCCAGCTGCTGGCACCTGTGGACGCGCTCCGCCTCTGCTGTCCTAAGAGACCCCCTCAACTCAATCGCGCGAAATTCCAGGTCCTTCTCCCGCTCGCATTTCCACAGCACCGTGACCGCCTGAGTCTGGGAGCTCGCTTTGCTTCCGCCTGAGGGAGGAGGTCAGGAGTGGGGCTTTAAGGCAGGCGATTGTCCTAGTCCTTCCCGCTGCCACACGTTCTCACATCGATCCCCACCCACCGGTGACTGCAGACCCGCCCAAGGTAAACCAGGTGTCGATGTGGAAAGAGCCCGATCACAACGAGTTGGGTGGAAACGCCGCGAGTTGAGCCCAAGAATTGCCAAAAAGAAGCTTTTTAAGTTCTGGCCACAGAACTTAAAATCCACACTTAAAATCCTCCACCCCCGCTCAGCTCCTTTTTCTCTCTTTCTCCCTTTTTCCTTCTCAGCCTCCTGCTCCACCTCCTCCAACTCTCCTCCTCCCCACAGGCCTCTCACCATCTTCAGTTGGCTGGGGAAATCTGCCCTCATTGAAAAGGTACTCGTTTGGGCACATCATGGATTTTTTTAAATGAGTTTTAAAAATGGCTAAATTAAAGTATGATTGAAAATAGGTATTGAGTGCATCTGGCGTCTCCTAAAATTTTGGGCTCACATCCTAGGCCCGCCCTGGCAGGAAGCTTAACTCTTTGCTTAGAAATCAAATTTTTGCAAGTTGCAAAGGGGAAATTCCACTGTGGATCTCTGGTTACAAAGCATGGCTTCCTGTGGGGCTTGAGTGGCTCACAGGACCTAAGGGCTGAAGCACCCACTGTAGGAAGGAAAGGGGAAAGCTGTCGTGTTTCCAGGATGAAGGCTGTGTTAGTGAGTCTCCAGGCACTGCAGGGGTACACTTGTGGGACAGTTATGGAAATAATATGGCACCACCTTACAGGTAGGTGGTCTGGACTTATTTTCTCCCTGTGCGTGAAATGAGACTACATTGTAGAAAAGTAACCATGACTTTTTCAAAAATAGTTCCAGTTTTAAGGATACCACCCAATTAAACTAAGAGCAATCACAGCATTTTGGAAAGTGATTTGCCTTTCCACCAACCAACTTCAAATGATCTCTGGACATTGCTGGAACCTCTTCATACATCCTCCAGCCATTTCCTGCCTCCTTCCTTCAGAACCCAGAGCCAGCTCTTCTTGTAGACAACCTATCCATGACCTTGTAAGGAGATTTGAGGAAATAAAGTGGGAATGACCTAGACAGGAAGTAGCCCTGCAGTCCCTGGCCCCAACCTCAATTCCATTCAGAAGCCTTTGACTGAAGAAAGTCTTAGTTCCTGCAGAGGGCAAATTGTGTTCTTGTAAGGGCTAAGATGTCTATTTCCAAATGCAAGCAAGTTCCAGGAAACTTGAAGTATGCATTATGGAAGAAGGCAAATTTATAGGTATGCTTCTAGTAAAAGACAAAAAAATCAGAACCTTTGCTCACTTACAAATATTACTGTATGCAATTCTCCAGAAAGGGGACAGAGACCCAAACCCTGAAATGCCTGCCTCCTGCAACTTGCAGTCTTATCACAAACACCAGAAAAAGAGAATGTGATACTGACTTGAGGAACTGAGAATTCAGTTTGTATGTGCTCTGAATTCATTCTGGACCACCCGCTGGCTTGTGAGTGGAAGTGGACTGGATCATTTGAATATGATCCCTGGTGTAAAGGTTTCAAGTCCAGCTGGAGAGATTGATTTTAAAAAATCAGAGTGGGAGACATACATTTGGATGTATCTCCGTCCCCCACATTCAGCTGATAGGATCAGGGTGGTGGGTGGTGGGTTGTGCATTCTCTACTCACCACAGCATCAGCAGCTGGAACCCACTCACTGCTTCAAGGGAGAAAGATGACGCTTTCTGCTCCGATGGAGATTTGCAGCCTCAGAAACCCAGAGAGGCAGTTCCACTCTCTGTTCTTTGGTTCCACTGTAAGTCAGACTCCATCCCATGGCAGTGACTGATGGTAACACCTACATTAAGGCAGCTGTTGGGAAAATGAACGAATGTCTACATAAAAGTAAAAAAAATGTGCAAGTGTTGATATAGCTAACACTGAAAGGTGCTTAAACTCTTCTTTTTGACTTAGGGATCAGAGCAAGATCCTCCATTGCAACCCTTTCAAAGAGTTTTCAAAGCAGCCTCCCTCTGGGGGGTCTGAAGAGTTCTGGATTCCAGTGGGATCTGCAGCTGGATGAAAACCTGGGAGACTAGGTGCAGACGCACAGGCAGAAGACTTCTACGACCAGAGCTTCCCTTGGCAGTAAGGCAGTAGATTCACAATGGGTTTGGGCATTTTGATTTTCCTTCCATTAATACATGTACTTTGAATGGCATTTCTCTAGTACTTTGCCAGTTCTAGATTTACAAATGCCTCACAGATAGCCTCTGTGACACCCTTCATATTTGCCACGCACTGTCCTAGGAGTTTGTCGTGACATATTTAATGTTGACGAGAATCAGGAGCAGGAAGCAGTATTACATGCATTTTAAAGGTTCAGAAAACAAGTTTCTGGAGGCTGCACTTCTTTGCTTAAGGCACAGGGGTAGTGTTTGAATGCAACAGGAGTCGTCCCTAGGCCGTGTGACACAGGTCTGTTCCGTGCTTATCCGTAATCTCCACCTCACGTCGATTTCAATCACTAAACTTGGTCTGTTTCCTAATGTCCTAATGTGGGGCACGGGGCGGGGCGGAGTGTGTGTGTGTGTGTGTGTGTGTGTGTGTGTGTGTTTTCCGGGTCTGTTTGTAAACAGCAACCGCAGAGCCCGCAAACATGTCAGGCGTTTTCGTCGTCCATCCACAGGAACTTCGTTCAGGAAAGCAGGGGCAGATGTGACTGTCCAGGCTCTGGGTGTGTAAATCGCAGGAGCGGAGCGCCACAGAATATGAGGGGCAAGAAACAAAGGCTCACGGATTGCGGGCCCCAAGGTGGCTTTCGCAGCTTTTCCCCTTTGGGGCCTGAATTAGGGAGACATAGCCCAGCGCCGCGGGGATTGGGGGTTTCAAGGAGGGAAAGCAGGCTTGGAGGCGCCCATTGATGGCGGGGGACAGGCAGGGCGCGCACCGGGCTGGCCAGCCAGGCGGCCCGCGGAGCACGCTTTCGCTTTCCCAGCGCGCGGGTCCGGGCGCCCTGCGCTTGGCAACCTCACTTCGCCCGCACCCTTGCGTGTGCCAGGTGGCTAGGACTTTGGTTCTTCGCCGGCCGCGCGCTCCCCGCCGCCTTTTCTCCAGAAAGCGGCGAGGGTCCAGGAGGCAACGCGGGCCTGGGCGGCCAGCGCGCGCGGCAGCACCGGTCCCTACCAGCGACCCTCTTTGGGGGGTGGGTAGTGGCGCGAGGGCTAGAGAGAGCTGCGGGGGGCAGCCCCCCGGCCTGGACGCTGGGAGCCCATGGGCGTTCAAGGCCCGCCCGGGCTGGCTCGGTCAAGTTCCTCCCGCTCTCCATCGGCGTCGCGCGTCCGGGACGGGCCGAGGCGGCCTCAACCCAGAGGGACACCCGCCAGGCGCCTCGGAGGCCGGCGCCGCGCCCCCTGTTCTCCCTGCGCCCGAAAGATCGCTCTGGCCGTGCCCAGCTGGGCGGTGAGCGGCCGGGGCGGACCGAGCCCGGAGAAGCGACCTCGAACTCGCCCGAACCCTTCACTGTTTTCCCACTCGGGGCCCGGTCCTGGACTCGGGCCTCCGCCGTCCCCCGGGCTGGGGACGCAGACGCCGGAGTGAGAGCCGCTGCTACTGCCCCTCGCGGCTGGGTGGGCGTGGTGGCAGTGGCGCTGGCGGCGGTGGGGGCCTTTCCTTGGTTTCCTGGCCATTTAATCTGGGCTATTATCAGACTGGGTTTGCAGGATGGCGCCGGCCAAGCGCGGGGCAGGGGTGGGGGTGGGGACTGGGCGCCTGGGGCCCCGCCTCTCCCGGCCGAAGCTGCCGCATTTCTGGGGGCGCTAAGAGGAGGGTCAGAGCCGGGAGTGTGGCTGCGCCTTGGCGGGTCTCACCCCAGCCCTGGTTAGGCTCACATTTCAGGAGATCTTTATTTATCCGTTTCTGACTCCAACCTTACCAGCTCGTGTGTCCTTGGCATGAGGCTTTGCGTCTCAGTTTTCCCATCTGAAAAGTGGGTCACTTATGGTTGATGAAAGAGTCTTGGTGACGTCGGGGTTAGGCTTGGGGCTGCTAACCAAGTAAGGTCCGCAGTTGAAAACCTGTCAGTGAGGGAGAAACACAAGGCGTTCGACTCCTGTAAATCGTTATACACTGTCCGGGACTGTCACAAGGAAGTAATACCTTGTTCTTTGGGGTCACCGTCGGGAGTCAGAATTCACTGATGTCAGCGAGGTTTTTATTTTGTTTTACTGCTGTTGAGAAGATTAAATGAGATAATGTATGTGAACTGTCAGCGTTAGAACCTGGGACTCTTACTGTGACTAGCAAAAGACTATTGTTATTAAATTAAATGGTATCTGCATTTTTGAGGGCCCTGTTTTTAATTAAAAAGGAGAGAAGGACCAAGGCTGACTGTTGCAAAGACCTGTCATTTATTTAATCAAGGACTAAGAACACCCAGACACTTGCTGGTTTTAGTCACAATTGCCAGGGTTCAAGTTTCACCTCGGTCCAACCGCACCTGTGTGACCCTGGTGGGGTCACTACCGCCCTGTGGGTTGGCTGCTTTAGCTGTTAACTGGGTGTAGCCCTTCCTGGTTGCAGGTTAAATGGAATGGCGATGCAGAATGCTGAGCGCAGAGTAGACACCTTAAACCAAACCAAACCTACTGCTATCCAGCTGAATCCAATTTATAGTTATTTCAGGGGACCCAGAAGCCCTTGGGGTAGTGGTTACCAGTCGGGCTGCTACCTGCAAGGTCAGTAGGTAAAAACACCCTTGCTCACCTGGAAAACAAAGGGACTTTCAACTCCTCTTAAGATCCACAGTCGCTGAAACCCGCAGGGGCAGTTCTACCCTGTCCTTCAGCGTCATTGTGCCTCGATCGTAACTTGATGGCAGTGACTTTTTGAGTTAGGTGGGACCACGTGCCACGGGTCCTTAGGGTTTCTGCGATAGCACATCTGCACAGAAGCATCCAGCCTTGCCTTTCTCTCCCAGAGCTGCTGCAGGAGAACAGCCAACTTTGACCTGAGCTGCCCGGTGTCCACTCTACCGTGCCACCAGGACTCCTGGATCCTCTGTAAGCCTGAGTCATTTGAGATCAGCAAAGTCTTTTACATGCCATCCGTTTTAGACTTCGTTTATTATAATTGTTTTTTATAATCTCCTTTCCTCCAGGGATCTGTCTCCCGATCCTAAGAGGTGGGACTAAGGGCTTAGATCTGGGGCTGACAGGCCCGGCACGGCCTGAAGAGGACGTGCAAACCACCCCACAGTGTCTCTGGCTCCAGTTCCCCCTGGGGAATTCCCAGCACCATGCTCCCTGGAGCTGCCTCTGAGAAACAAGCCTGACCGCAAAACCAGTCACCTCTTTCTTCTGATGATGGGTACAAAACCACCACTCACAGCCACCCGCACTATGCTGCCAGCAGAGTTTCTAGTCATTAAAGTGTAATTAGCAAAGGAGGACTAATTATTAAAGTGACTTTCTAAGTAGCAAATGATTGTGAATGGTCCTTCAATGGAATGTGCCGGGCACGCAGCCCAACAACCAAGGGGTTGCTCTTTCTTTCTGTGCTCAGCTTCAGCCAGGATTGGCATCAGCTCTCTAGCTTCCCTCAGAGCACAGTCTTGCCTCTAGAAGGTTCTCTCCCTTTGTCATGTAAAACAAATGGCTCATAACAATGATTAATATATTTCGAGTCCTAGGGAGATGTCAGGGAGTATCTTTGGGGGTTGATGCTGACTCATAATATAGGGTAGCAGTGCCCCTGTGGGTTTCCAAGACTGAAACTCTTTATGGGAGTAGAAAGTTTTGTTGTTTTCCCTCAGAGTGGCCTGTGGTTTGGAACTGCTAAAGTTGAGGGTAGCAGCCCACAGTGTAGTCACTGAGCCACCAGGGTTTCTAGGAAGTATCTTAAGCAGCTGTCACATCACGTTTAATACTCCCCATTTGACAGACATGGAAACTAAGACTCAGAGAGGCAGGGCAATGTGATTTTACTTTACCACTAATCACTGGCACCCGGTTGATTCTGTTTCATAGCAACCCCAAAAGCTCCCGGGGAGATGGATTTGATCCCCTGCTGTCCTTGACACAAGCTCATCTGTCCTCAACACCCATAACTCTTACTCAAAAGTGTCTTTTTTTGGGGGGGGGCATCACTGCTCTCCGGTGGTGGGAGTAGGAGGCCCAGCCCCACTGCTGGAATTGAACCCCCGTCCCAGTGGGCCACAGTCCTCCACACAACCACTACGCCACCGGGGCTCAGCCCTCAAAAGTGTCTTTTGGTCAATCATTTCACCTTTGAGCTTCATTAAAGATTATGAAGTTGATAGGAGATCACTGAGTCAGGAGGAAAATTTAACCTCTGTTTCTAAAGGGACACTTGGGATTCCCAGAGCAATGCAAACAATTAAACATTAAAACCCTAGCAGAAAGGCCAACAACTTGAATCCATCCTGGGGCACTGCAGAAGAGAGGGCTGGCACTCTGCTTTCAAATGGTCATGACCATGAAAACCCAAGGGAGCACAGTTTTTTTTTGTTTTGTTTTGGCACCACTGCCCTCTGATGGGAGTAGAGGCCCAGTCCTGCTCCTGGAGAGCTGCTGCTGGATTTGAACAGGAGCACAGTTCTATTTTGGCACACATAGGGACACCGTAAGTCAGGATGACTACCACAATGGTCAGCAACAAATAGGCAACACAATAGCCTTCAGGGGCTAAAGGTCTTGGCTTGTGTCATGCCTTTTTGTCAATCATTTCAAAACTGAGCTGCAATTTATTTTCTGATAAAATGACTATGTACTCTTTGCACGGTATGACTGTTAGTTAGATTGTATAACTGGAGAAGACAGTGAAGTGTTACATTTCTGGGTGTGTTGTAATGTATTTCTCGTGCAAAGACCAGGAGCTGGGAAATCAAAATTGGAGAACGCATGACAGTGTTTAAGCTGAATGAATGGAAACAAAGCATTTCAAGTCTTGAGTTGCAAAAAAAGAAATGCAACTCTACAAAAAAGAATTGGTTGGCCCAGAAACTGTTTCAGCAGGTAGCATGTGATCAAGAACCACTAACCGTGAAGAAAGAAGACTTGCTGGAAAAGACAAGGTTCCTGCAGCTGATGGAATGACTGCCAATCAAAATGTCTGAACCAGCTGATTCAACTCTTCTCTGCCATGAAGTTTGGAAGACAGCTACTTGACTATTTTACTGGAAATGATCCATATTTGGGTCCATTACAAAAACAGGTGATCCAATAGCTTGTGGAAGTTATCAAATTCATAGCACATGCAAGTATGATTTTGCTGAAAACCATTCAAAAATCAGTTGCAGCAGCTCATCAATAAGAAGCTTTCAGAAATTGAAGCTGGATTTCAAAGAGGACATGGAAGGAGGATGTCGTAATTGATGTCAGATAAAAGTCAAGAAGAGCAGAATGATGTCTGATTGTGTCTTGTTAATTATGCATAGACATTCAACATAAATACTAATGGATAACATTGAGAAGAATGAAAATTCTAAAGCAATTAATTGTGCTCCTGCAGAACCTTGTATGTTGTCCAAGAGACGTCTTTAAAGGTTCTGTGAAATTGAATAGAGCAAGGGGTTACTGCGTAGTTTAAAATCAGGAAAGATGTACTTTCAGTAGTGCATCATTTCAAGATACATATTCAATCAATATTCTGAGAAAATGATGTGAAAATCTGGACAGTTTTTAAAAAAGTTCTATTGGCATATATTTCACATATCATAAAATTCAGTAGTTTAATCATATCAGGAAGAGTTGTAAATCAGGCTGAGCCCCGGTGATGTAGTGGTTAAATGCGGGACTATGGCCCGCTGGCTTGGTGGTTCAAATGTAGCAGCAGCTCTCTAGGAGCAAGGGTGGGTTTCCCGCTCCCACCAGAGGGCAGTGATGACCCCCCCTCCCCCCCAAAAAAAAGATTAAAAAAAGAATTGTAAATCATCACCACAATCCATTGTAGAACATTTTCTTCATCTTGCATTCATTTTTAGCTCTCCATCTCCCCCCAACCTCTCATGCCACACTCAGAAGACACCATGAATCTGAAAAGTGGACAATCTGCAGAAGAAGAAAGCATCCGTCTTGGGGGAAGACGCATGAACCGCATGTGATATGCAGATGGCACAACCTTTCCTGTCGAACAAGAAACAGGAATGACATTCTGGTAAAGATCAAAGACTGCAGCCTTCAATGTGTGGGTAAGGAAGCCCAAACTCCTCGCAACCGGCCAGAAAGCAGCATGATACATGGAGACAATTCTGGGGTTGTTAAGGCTTTTATTTCACTTGGCTCCACAATGAATGCACATGGAAGCAGCCACCTAAAAACAAACCAACAACAACAACAAAAAAATCCACTTTACATTGGGGTTACTCTACTGCAAAGAATTCCTTAAAGTGTTTAAAAGCAAAGATGCCATTTTGAGGACTGAGGTGAACATGACCTGAATTGTAGTATTTTCAGTAGCCTTACTAAAAGAACTTTTTAGTAAATAGCCCTTGATATCGGCTCCTCATTCCTACCTCCCCCATAATAGTTTTATATGCATGTTAAAACGGGGTGATTCTCCTCTACCCCCCCCCCACTATCATGATCCCAATTCTACCTTACAAACCAGGCTAGAACAGAGGATTACACTGGTGCAAATATAAACCAGAAACATGAAACATGGGACTCCAGGACAGATGATCTCTTTAGGACCAGTGATGAGAGTGGCGAGGGTGGAGGGAAGGTGGAGTAGAAAGGGGGAACCGATTACCTAGGAATGTATTACCTCCTTCCTAGGGTATGGACAACAAGGCAGTGAGTGGAGGGAGACACCAGACAATGTATGATATAAGAAAACAATAATAATTTATAAGTTATCAAAGGTTCACAAAGGAGGGGGAATTGGGTAGGGAAGGGAAATATGAGAAGCTAATACCAAAGGTTTAAGTAGAAAGAAAATGTTTTGAGAATGATGATGGCAATAGATGTACAATGTGCTTTGAATGCAATTGAAGTATGTACAGATTGTGATAAAAGTTGTATGAGTCCCCATTAAAATGATTAAAACAGCATCAAAAACAAAAACTGGATGATCAATAAGGATTGATGTCTTTGAATGCTGGTGCTGTTGAAAAATATTAAATATTCCATGAACTGCCAGCATAAGTGTGTCCAGGAAAAATGATCTCTGTAATAGAATCAAAACAAGATCACATGATAGAATTTTGGAAGATCAACAACGTATTCATAGTAAAACTTTATTTTCCCCAACAACATAAAAGGTATTTGCTATGAATGGGGTTTCTGATGTTATAAATATTTATGGCAGAAAATAGCTTTAGCCCCCAATAAAGTAATAAAAAAAGATAATAATAATAATAAAAAAGAAAATAGCTTCATTTTTCTCCCATTGAGTTGCTGGTGGATTTGAACTGTTGACCTTGAGCTTATCAACTCAATGCATAATGCACTATGCTGCCTATACTCTACAATTAAGAAAAAGCAAGTTCCAGAGTCACTCTTGACATCCATGCTGCTCTTTCTTTCTTTCCCATCCTTTTATTATTATTATTATTATTATTTTGGTGGGCATCACTGCCTCTGGTGGTCGTGGGTGCTATCCAGCTGCCACTGGATTTGAACCGCCAAGCCCATGGGCTGCAGTTCCGCACTCAACCACTTACGCCACCAGGGCTCAGCCCCCTTCCTGTCCTTTTAAGGACTCTTTGCTTTTTCATGGATGGTGTTCTTACTGTCTTCCCAACAGCTCATTCAGTCTTTTGTCATTAGTGTTCCATGCATCAAATCTGTTCTCGAGAAACTCCTGAAATTTAGATGGGTCAGTCTTAAAGTTGTGTTTTGGCTCTTGTGGACTCGTTTTAATTTTCTTCAGCTTTGACCTGAAGTTACATATGAGCAATTGATGGTGTGTACCACAGTCAATCCCTGGCCTGATTTTAGCTGTGATATTGAACTTTTCCACGGTCTCTTCCCACAGCTGTAGTCAACTTGATTTCTGTATATTCTCTCTGGAGAAGTCCACAGTTGGCATAGTGTGTTATACATTGGGCTGATAATTGCAAGGTCAACATTTCTATTCTACCAGATAATCCATGGGAGAAATACGGGCTGTTTCCTCTCATAAATATTTATAGCTTCAGAAACCCCAGGAAGCAGATTGACTGTCCTGCAGAATCAGTCTGAATTGACATGATAGCAGTTGGTTGGTTTTTCCATTTGTTCTTCTACTTGTGAGCACCTCCTATTGGTTTCCTTTGTTATTGGTCATGAGGTGCTGTCTTTTTTTTTTTTTTTTGGCATCACTGCCCTCAGGTAGTGGGAGTAGGAGGCCCAGCCTTTGCTCCATGGAGCTGGAATCGAACCTCCATCCCAGTGGGCCGCAGTCCCGTGCACAACCACTACGCCACCAGGGCTCAGCCGAGGTGCTGTCTTCCTCCCCTTTATAACACTGTCTTTTCCTTCACCCCGTTTTTTTGTGTGTCTACTCTTCAGTTAATACTTTACCTTCTTATCCTTCCCCATTCTTGATCACCATCAAAATGCCTCTTTCTGTGGGTAAACCTTTTTTCTTGACTTTTTATAATAGTGGTCTTGATCAAGATTTATCTTTTTGTAATTGAATTACTTCGCTCTGCAGGTTATCCTCCAGGCTCAACTATGCTATGAAGTGCTTTGTGAATTCCTTGGTATTTTTAAATGCTGCACAGTATTCCATTGTGTGCATGAACCATACTCTTTCTATCCATTCATCCTGCAATGGGTACCTAGGTTCTCCCCCATCTTTTTGCTACTGTGAATAATGCTACAAAAAACATGGTTAGGCATAGTCTGCTCATGCCAAGACTCTTATTGCTCTAGGCTCTGTCTCCCTACTAGGGAGATTGCTGGATGATGGTGTATTTCTAGTTCTAACTTTTAAAGGAAATGTGGTTGTGCCATTTGACAATCCTATCAGTAGTGTAAATGTGTTCTGATTGCTCCACATACTTGCCAGCATTTGTTGTCTTCTGGTTTTGTTTGTTTGTTTTTGACTTTGGATTATTGCTGAGCTAAGATGATATTTCACTATTGCTTCTTCTTTTAATTAAATATTTTTATTGGGGGAATCTTTACATCTCTTATCACAATCCAGACAATCCTCCATTGTGTCAAGTACATTTGTACACATGCTGCTAGCATCATTTTCAAAGCATTTTCTTTCTACTTTAGCCCTTTATGTTAGTTTTTTGTTTCTGATATACGTCTCTCTATGATAGTATTTCTTTACATGTTTGTTGGTCACCTAGAATTTGGAGGTGAAGTAAGTTGCTCAAACTAAATGGTTAAATTAAAACCAAAGGACGGATTCCTTGAGGGAAAGTAGGAATACTATTGGACACAGAGGGTTAATAGTCATGGGGAGAATGTTCAACAGCATGGGTAAGGGATGTGGAGAAGGCAGGAAGGAATGTTTCTTTTCATGAGAATAGTTCAATTCCAGATTTTAAACAGAGGCTGAAGTAGCAGAGATAATGTTTATTCTTTCAAAAACCCCTGTAGATTTGTGGCAGTATACATCTGATCCTTGCTAGGGTGAAGGAGCCATGATGACACTGTGGGTTAGGCATTGAGCTGCTAACTGAAAGGTCAGTGGTTCAAAGTCACCAGCCACTTTGTAGGAGAAAGATGAGGCTGTCTGCTCATATAAAGATTTAGAATCTTATAAACTCTATACAGGATCACTATGAGTCAGAATCGACTCAATTGAAGTGAGTTTGGTGCTAGTGTGGGTTCCTGGATGGTACAAACTGTATGCTGCTAAACAACCCAAAACTATGTATCTAGAAGCATCATGGAAGAAAGGCCTGGATATCCGCTTCTGTAAGTTTACAGCCAAGAAAATCCTATGGAACAGTTTTCCTCTGTAGCAGGTGAGATTGCCCTGAGTTGGAATGGGTTCAACAGCAATGCTTCTCTCTCTCTCTCTCTCTCTCCCTCACCTATCCTGTAACTCAAAAGGAGCCCTGGATAAATTGTAAGGAGCTAATAAAATGTATTCTGATGAAAAAATTTTTTCCTGGTCATTGATAGTTGAATTTTAAATGAATTTTAAACTTCAGAAAAATATTATTCCCTAGTATGCAAATTCATATGGGGAAGTGTCCAAGGATGGGTCCTGATTCTGTAGGTCTGAAGTCTAATTCGTGGGTTTTCGCATGTTCCTAAGTGATGTTCATGGTGTTGGCCCATCTGAAGGATTGTTCAAACTCATTCCTGTTGTGTTAGTCCAGGTAAACTAGAGAAACAAATACATAGAATCACACAAGGATATAGGGGAATGGCTTATATACAAATGGAATGGATCATTGAGAAAGCATCCCAACCAGTCCAGTTCAAAGTCGTAAGTCTGATATTAGTTCATATGTCTGATACCAGTCTATAATTTCTCCCTTTGACTCACAAAGTCACAGGTCAGTGGGTGCAGAGTCCTGGAGCTGGCAGGGGTGTCCCCATGGCTCCTCGCTTCCAGGGCTCAGGGTCCATCAACAGCATCCAGTGATGGCAGAAGCAACTCAGTGCTGGCAGGGGTCCCCATGTGGCCTCTCCAACTTCAGAGGTCTGGCTCCATCAGGGCCAAGCTGTGTAGCTTCTCCTTCAACTCCTCAGATGCTGCCATCTTGTCTTATCCGTGATTCATTGTCTCTGAGACTAACTCCCAACAGCTGAGGAGATGGCTTCTCATCTCCATGAGGGAAATATCGTGAGATTTTCCAGAAGTCTCAGGAGAAAGCCATGTCCACACGGAGGCCTCATTGGCTACTCAATGGCTATTTCCAGATTAACAGGCCAGACTCCAGCCCTACATCTCAATCATGAAATTAACATAAGTACATGACCGCCACAGGCCACATATTTCATCCTTTAGTGAAGATTCCGTATTGAAAGAGTGGGCTGCAGTTCCACACTCAGCTGGGGCTCAGCCATCTATCTTTCCTTTTTTTCTTCCTTCCTTCCATCCTTCCTTCTTTTTCATGTAGCAGCAAGACCAATTTTGGGGGTAAAAACCCCATTAAATCCTTTCATTCTTTTCCTTCTTTTCCTCCCTCTTTCCATTCATTCCTTTCCTTGATGGCCATCCTTGATTTTTTAATTTCGATTTTCAACCTTAGTAATGGGATTTTTCTAAAGAATTTGTGTGGTTGGCTGCAATTGAATCAGCTCTCCACTCAGGATGCTTCCATTAATGAAACAAAGCCAATTGCCATCAAATCGATTCTGAATAATAGTGACCCTTTATGACAGAGTAGAACTGCGCCACAGGGTTCCTGAAACTGTAAATCTTTTTTTTTTTTTTGGTGGAGGTGAGGTGAATGTAACATCAAGATTTTATTGTATCATTACTAAATCACAGTAGCATTTAGAACTGGATCACCTGGCCCTTTCTCCTCTTTATGCCTCTGAGTTCAAAATCCTTGCATCTCTGAAGTCTTAAACTCTTCTTTGTAGTTTTAGCCTTCTTCATCAAAATGGACGCGGTCTGCTGACCATCTCCATTCTGTTTCCTGTCATATGCGGAGTTCCCTGGACATACAGGCAATCTCTACCCTTCTTGCACTGTGCCCTGTGGTGGGATTGGTGCTCACCTCCCTTCCTACTGGAAGTCCAGTGGGTTCCAAGAACATTCACCATGTTTGTTAAAGTGCTACTGCCATGAAAAGACAGCCTAAACAATATATTTTATGGGAGCAGACAACCTTATCTTGCTTTCACAGAGTCCTCGTTGTTTGAACTGCTAATCTTAAAGCAGCCTAATGCCTCACCTGCATCGACACCAGAGCTCCTTGGCAATTCCATACACGATTAAAAAGGTTACCCAGGATAGGTTGGGCCTTGGACCTTGTGATCCAGAGGGTTCTTTAAAAAAATCATTTTATGGAGGTCTCTTACAACTTTTATCACAATCCATCCATCCATCCATCCATGCATCCATCTATTGTGACAAGCACATTTGTACATTTATTGTTATTATTATTCTCAAAACATTTTCTTTCTACTTGAGTCCTTGGTATCAGCTCCTCATGCTTCCCCACCCTATCCCACTTTGATAATTTATAAATTATTATTATTTTGTCATGTCTTACACTACCCAACATCTCCCTTCACCCATTTTTCTGTTATCTGTCCCTCAGGGAGGGGGTTATATAGATCCTTGTGATCAGTTCCCCCTCTCTAACTTACCTTCCTCTTCCTCTCCTGATATCACTACTCTCATTATTGGTTTTGAGGGGTTTATCTGTCCTGGATTCTCTGTATTTCCAGTTCCTGTTTTTACCAGTGTACATCCTCTGGTCTAGTTGGATGTGTAAGGTAGAATTGGGATAATGATAGTGGGTGGTGGTGGTGGGGCATTAAAGAACTAGAGGAAAGCTGTATGTTTCATCCTTGCTATACTGCACCCTGATTGACTCATCTCCTCCTCACAACTCTTCTGTAAGGTGCTGTACAGTTGCCTACAGATGGGCTTTGGGTCTCCACTCTGCACTCCTTGTTCACATCAATGTGATTTTTGTTCTTTGATGCCTGATATATGATCCCTTTGACACCTTGTGATCACACAAGCTGGTGTGCTTCTTCCCTGTGGGCTTTGTTGTTTCTCAGCTAGATGGCTGCTTGTTTACCTTCAATCCTTTAACACCCCAGATGCTTTATCATTTGACAGCCGGGTACCATCAGCTCTTTTCACCACCTTTGCTTATGTATCCACTTGGTCTTCAGAAATCATGTTGGGAAGTGAGCATCACAGAATGCCAGTTTAATAGAACAAAGTGTTCTCGCTTTGAGGGAGTATTTGAGTGGAAGCCCAATGTCCATCTGCTACCTTAATACTAAACTTATAAATATGTCCACACAGATCTATTTCTTTATCATCATATATGGATATATTCACATATGTACAGCCTACTTTTAGACCACTGTTAATGTCCTTTGCCTCCTAGTTCTTATTAACTGTTTTTGAAAGTGGATTCACAGAGCTTTCATCCTAGTCTCTAGTCTGGAAGCAGGACTGCCCCTGTTCAGCATCATGATACCCTCCAAATCTCCACCGATGGTGGAGTGGTGACTAAACATGCAGCTTATTTTTTGAGAATGGAACGGGATCTCCTGCATGGAAAGGGAAAGTGCTGTCACTGAACCATCAATGGCTTTGCTAAAGACTTAACCTTAAAAAATGCTACCTTTATATTTGTGATAGATAGGATTCTTGTGCCAACCTGGCCAATGAACACATGTGGGATCAATTGTAGGATGGAGTGATAAATGGCTTGGGGAGGCTCACCTTTCTTATCTCTTGCTCTGTGATGAACAGACCAGTGTGCAGCTGCCTTACTTTGTTCTCTGCCTCAACTTGCAAGCTACAGTACCTGTGGAAAACCTAACCCGTGGACTGTGCTTCTGTAGGTTGAGGTTCCTTCAAGACTGGCTTTGCCGCACTACTGCTGCATCGCTTGAGCTGGGCACTGTCGGACCCTATCATCTGGCTGACTGTTGGTGACCTACCTTGCTGTTTGCTATGTGTGACCAGATAGCCTGAATTGCTGTAAAGAGGACAACCCAGTGGCTGTCAAGACTTGAAGGATTGCCAGTGCCTTAGCTGTCTCAAAGAAGTGAGTTGCCCTGAGTCTATAGATTGAATTTTAGCTCTTTATTTCTCATGTTATATATCTATATCTAAATAAATATATATAAAATTATGAGTATCCTGCTTTTGTTTCTCTAGAAAACCCTGTCTAACAAAACATTAGAACAAAAAGGGCAAAATGAAAAGAGTTGAGAGAATATGAATCAAAACTCTAATTCTAGTGGCAGCAATACCTAGACAACCCCAAAGCCCTGTATGATGAAGATTTAGGAGCTATGGTACTAGGACACTGTCCCCCCTAATTGAATGTCACATGTGGGATACACTGTTCAAGTGCAGTCACAGTACTGAAGATGAATCACCTAAGTATAAAATTTTGTTTTCTTTTTTTTTTTCACACTTGCTTATGACTCAAAGGCAGTTTTAAAATTTAATCAATTCACTTGGTCATGTAAACCAGGACTGTCAGTACTATTTGGAGGACAAGGATGGAACAAGGGAATGAAGAGGTGAGTAAAAACAAATATTCAATGTAAAGATTCACTAAAATTCTAGGGTATCTGGGGGAACTGTTGATGCTTAATTTGCCTCTTCAGTGAGCCGACAGGACAGAATATACTTACTTTCTGTACATTGCTGAGAGTAAATCTTTCTCCCATGGAGCACTGGTTTCAATCTGCTGACCCTGCAATGAGCAGCCTAATTTATAACCCACTACGTCACCATAGACCCTCCAAGGTAAGTTTCAATTTTTTCATATTGGACACTGATGGGTATTTAGAATATTAGGTAAAATGAAAATCATAGATGCGAAAGTTAATCTTAGTTTTCTGTTTTGGAGGGGAGGGCTATCTTGAATGCCCTCAAGTAGCTTAACTCTCATTTAATCAAGCCCTTGGTGATGGACAAAGGAAACATTCCTCCAAAGAAAATCACAAACTTGTGGGGGCTGGGGTGGGTGGAGATAGAAGGCCTCTCGTTCTTGACTTGATACTTACCGTAATGTAGAATGATTAGCCTTCTAGCTTAAAAGGCCGTAGAGTAAAAGAAACCTGAAAATGAAAATCCCTTTAGACCTTTCAGAATAAATTACATGGATTTGCTAAGTACACAGTCTGGCCATCTTAAAAGGGAGATAACCATTTTAACTATTGCTTTGGAAAGAGAATTCATGAGGCTAATTACAGAGCCTTGTTTTACACCAGTAAAAATAACCACCTCAGTCCCCACAGGGTGTTGTTTTAAAACAAAATCCAAACGAATGTGGATCTCTTTATATTTCAAAGATAAAGCAGTAAAGTGTGTTCAAAGGATTGTG
>PVJH01008860.1:0-82601 GCA_004026705.1 Nesogale talazaci | reverse complement strand
AGTGGAGTCTGAATTTACCTAAGAAGTTGTTTGCTTTTATGATTTTTTAAAAAACAGTCATAATAGTAAAAATTAAGTTATATCATTTGAGCAGTAGATCATTCTCGTTTAAATGCTGCTCAGAACATGGCATTCCCCATAGAACAGAATTATCCACCAGATTCAATTCTACCCTAAACATAAAACCTGGACTGTTGAGACTGTTCTGCTGTTTAATCTGTAGATAAACCTGAATGAAGGATGTTTGTGCTCTCTGGTTCCCTCTTTTAGCATCTGCCCTGGTTTTCCTCCTCACCTGTCACTTTTGTCTGCACATGCAAGTCTCTGCATGGTTGCCTCATCGCTGTACCTCATCAACCATCACCCCTCAAGCCACTGTGACCTGGCCTCTGCCTGCGAACCACTTCTGAAAGTGCCTTCGTAAAGGCCAGCAAAGATAATAAGCCATCATTATCATCTTATGCTATGCTTCTTGGAAGTTTCTTGGAAGTCCAACACTGGACTCAGCAGTTTCCATCACTGGGGGGAGCCATCTGATACACCATGGGGCAGCCTGTTGTCATTGTGTATCAATTTCAACTCCCGGGGACCCCCTAGGAGAGACCAGAATGGTCCCATACAGCTTCCTAGGTGGACACGTCCACGGAAGCGGTTTGCCAGGTCCTTTCTCCCAAAGAGGTGTATTTGAACCATGATCTTTCAGGCAGTGACCGTGAGTTGAAGCGTTGTGCCACCAGCATTCCAGTGAGGCGGCAGCCAGGCTGCCATCAAGTTGATTCTGATTCGTAGCGACTCTATGTCATGGAGCAGAGTTCCCTCGTAGGGCTTTCAAAAGTGAACTCTTTATGGAAATAGAGTCCCACTTCTTTTCCCTGCAGAGAAGCTGGGGGTTCGACTTGTCGACAGCATGGTTAGCAGCAGAGCACTTCACTAGGGTGTCACCCAGGCTCCTTTTAGAGTGGTAGAAACAACAATAACAACCACAAAATCAAGCCCACTACTACTGAGTCGATAGTATTTCTGAAGCACTCTATGGTTTCCTTCCAGGGCAGACAGCTGGGGGACTGGCTGGGGGATTTGAAGTATAGAGCTTGAGGAGTGCAGGCCAACATCTAACTACATCCCACCGGGCCTCCTTGAAGTCATATAACAATCTCCAAACCCATTGCATTGAATTGATTCTGACTCCTAGCCAGCCTAGCAGACAGGGAAGCCCCGTGGGCTTCCAAGAGGGAAGTTCTTTAGGAGCATAGAAAGACTCAACTCTCTCCTACGGAGGGGAGGTAGGGGCTTTGAGCTGCTGATCTTGAGGTTAAGCGGGCACTATGCTATCAGGACCTGCAAATAATTCTGGCTTAGCTGAACAAGGTTTTGAAACTCAAGGTTAAAACATGAGAGTATTTCAGACCAAAATTCAAATGAGCTGTGCTGTCTAGCTGGCTGTGCTCCTCCCGATGCCCAGTCCTCATTCCTTTGGACAGTGCTTACCTTCCTCGCTGGATGGTTCTCACCTCCCCCGCTGTGTCCCCTGTTGGATCCTGTTAGGTACATATGCATGATTTACTACTCATGTGTGACATCAATATTCTAGTCATGGTAATGTGACTGCCAAAGAAACCTGCTTAAACTAGTGCAATATAAAAGAGAGCAAGAGGCTATTAGATTTATCAAGGTAGGAACTTAAGAGCTGCCATCTGGCAGAGCTGGATTCCTGGGAAATGAGACCAGAAGTAAGAGCCAAGGAGCCTCCTTTTGTGTGTTTCTGCCTTTTCTTTTGTCACAAACCAACATCTTTCTTCTCATCATTCCATTTACTTCGAGTCACCTTGCCCCAGGCTTCCCTCTACACCTGGCTCCCTGAACCCACTGTTCTCTTCTGCTCCTGCTGCGAATCGCCTCTGTTCCACTTGTAAATTCCTATAGGAGAAATGCAGGTGTGCGCACCCACCCACTTCCACACCCACCCAAGCTGGGCCACCTGTGTCATAAATTCCACTGAAGATGCGATAGAGCACACAAAAGATACATATCCAGATGGGCCCCAACTAGCTGTGGCCAGATGAACTGGGAGCTTCCTTTAGCTAGGCTGTGGGAGGTAACTTAGACAATCTACTAAGTATGATTAATCCTCACAATCTTGAGTGATAGCCATTCTTTACATGTTGACTATTCTGTAGCCAACAAGTCAAAGCAAACAAACAAAAACCGAATCATAGGGGACGGATGGAATTTGCCCTGGGTATGAAGCAGAGAGCTGCAATGTGAACGCTATTGCGTGTAGTTTCTAAGTCTATGCTTATGCATTTCTGAGTTAAAAACGTACTTTTAAAAGAAATGGTCCAAAGATTTCATCAGACTTCCAAAGGGTCCTTGGCAGATGGACCTGGACTCTCTGTTTCCCATGTTGGGTCTTCAAGTTACCCTCTGCGCGGATTTGCTTGTCAGATGGGCACTTGCTCCTGCTACAGTTTGAGACCCTGGAGTTGATCTTGTTTGCATCCTGGATTGCTTTTTGGCTCTCTGTCACCCTTCCATTTTGCTCACCAACTCCGAGTCTCACGTTCACACTGGCCTTCATGGGTCCCTTGACTGTTGACAAGTGTACTTTGTCAGTGTACAAGCTCAAGAGGTGATTTTTTAAAATCCAGAATGGAACTCTACACTGCCAGATTAATCTTGAAACACAGTTCTAATCCTATCTTCTCTTTCACAGAATGCTTAAAAATCAAGTACAAATGTTTCTGGGTACTTTTGTGTGCAGGAAACAAATCTACTTGAGCTGTCATAGGTAATTAGATAAGGGTTTCATGATATAGTTACACAGACCTTGACATCAGGGATATAAGAACAGGTGTGAGCCCAAACCAGGGATTTGAAAACTTTTTCTATACATGTTTTTTTTGCGGGCCATTGTATCTCTGTCGTTCTGCACTAGTCACTAAATAAGGGAACCTATTCCAACCCAACTTCACAAGACAATCAACAAACTGCACTTGGCCTTTGGGCCATAGTTTAAGTGCCCTGAGCTAAAGCATTACCAGGATTCTTACCACTTATCTAAGAATCCTGAAGACATAGTGAGTTACACATGGGCGACTAGATGCAAGGTCAGGGGTTTGAATCCTCGGGCTGCTTCCTGGGAGAAAGAGGTGGTTCTCCTTTGTTCACAGGGTTGCTATGTGTGAGCCAGAGTCAACTTGATAGCAGTGGGCATCACTCACCTCTGTCACCCTCCACGTGCCTGCTTTGCTCTTCTTTGCCTACTGACTGGCTTCTCCATCTCTGTTGGAACATGGCTTCTGGAAAGCTCAGAGCTTCCAGTTCTGTAATTCAGACCATGGGAAGCTTTTTCCTTTTCCACACTCAAATTCAAATCCTTAGGGGAGGAAGATTGTCTGACCTCCTAGGGTCAGGTGCTCACTCCCAAATCCATTAGCTGTGACCAGGGAATTGAAGTTTGCTACATAAACCTGGCTGCGAGGCACCGCCCTACAGCCTCTAGGGTCAGAGCAGGAGGAACAGATCCCAGAAAAAGGCAAAGAGCTGAGTAGACAGCCCAGTTGCATTCACTCAAACCTAGTTTTTCAGTATTAGTTCCTTCTTGTTCCCTCTTCTCCCTCCCTGAAGCCAAATTGACTCTGTTCTCCTCACATATTCTTTTTATTCTTACTCTGCATCTCCCATTCTGCCAACAGACATACTTACAGTCCTTTCTAGAAGATCACGTCTTCCTTTTTTTTAAAAAAATAAAAGATCAGTTTATTGGAGGCTCTTAAAGCTCTTATAACAATCCATACATCAATTATCAAGCATATTTGTACATGTTTCCATCATTATTTTCTAACCATTTTCTTTCTATTGAGCCCTTGGTACCAGCTTTTTTTCCCCTCAGTCCCTCCTCCCACCCTCATGACCCCTTTATAAATTATTATCATTTTCATATCAACACTGACTGCTATCTCCCTTCCCCCACAGTTTAGATTATTTGTTCCCTTGAGGGTTGGTTTTTATGTGTTGATCATTGTGATCGGTTCCCCCTTCCCCTCCACCTTTCCTCTATCCTCCTGGTATCCCTGTTCCCATTCCTGTTCTTGGATTCTGTGTGTCATGAGCTCTTTTATATGTACCTATGCACATGCTCTGGTCTGGCCTGCAGTGAAAGGCAGGACTGGGGTCATATCATAGTGGGGTTGGGGTGGTGGTGGTGAAAACCTCAAGGAACCAGAGGAATATTGTGTGTTCCATCCTTGTAATTCCTTGTAATCCTTCTGTGAAGGGATGGCCCATTGTCTACAGATAAGTTTGGGGGTCTCTACTCCAACCCCCCATTGTTCTCAACAATGTTTTTTGTTTCATTTGTTTGTTTCCTTTAGGTCTTCTGATGTCTGTTATCTGACATCAGATACCTCACGATAGAGATAGCACAGACTGGTATGCTTCAATCATGTGAGCTTGTTGCTTCTCAGCTAGATGTTCGCTGGTTTAAGCTTCTCAGCTAGATGTTCGCTGGTTTAAGTTTCTAGCCTTTGAGACCCCTATCTTTTGATAGCCAGACACCATCAGCTTTCTTCACCACATTTGCTTGTGCACCCATTTTATCTCCAGCAATTGTGTTGGGCGGTTGAGCATCACAGAATGCTAGGTTGTTAGAACAATGTGTTCTTGCACTGAGGGAAGGCTTGAGCAGAGGCCCAAAATCTGTTCACTACCTCAGTGTACTGTCATATAAATATATGTATATAGGCCAATACCTCTATTTTAATGAAATAATGTATTTACATGTGTACACACCTGTGCTTATACCTCTATCCATAGCTTTGCTTCCTAGAACTTTTCTGTTTCCTGTTACCTTCCTCCTGCTCCATGATCACACTCACCCTTCTTCCACCTCTTAGTAAATTCTCTCAGCTAGATTGTTGTTGCTCTGACACCCACAAGGCTCTCTAAGTCCTCCACATTGTTGATTTTAATTCCTTAGTTGTTCCCCTGTCTCTTCTTTATATGCCCATACTGCTTGATTGTTGGCACTCTGTGGCTATTTCTGTGCATGTCTCTTTGTTGGTGTTATTGTTGGGCAACAGCACTCTGATGGCCAAAAACTAAGACACAAAAACATTGCCATGGAACTGCTGTCCCCTCATAGAGATGCTGGCTGGCTGAGTAAAACGACCACAAGCTTCCAAAGCTTCAACAACTCCTCACATTTTTCTCCCTTTGAGCAGGGTTCAAACCAATGACCTTTTACCAACCTTGCACCTCACCTCGGTGCTCCCAAGACTTCTTCCCTTGCTCAAGACAAAAGTTCAATTTTTTTATCCACTATGGTAACTTCCATAGAGCAAGCATTGAATTCCTATTTGGTAGGTTTAATTAGATTACTATAGATGAATAATTTGAAAATGTTGACTTTTAAAAAGATGTCCAGTTACACTGGAAATATGACATTTTTCTTTAAGTAAATTATGTTTTGTGTTCATTTCCACTTTTTCTGGTACATTAAAGTACATCCATATATGAGCAACCGAAAACTTATATTTTAACACTTTGAACATTAAGAAATCAAGTCCCAGAAGAAGTGCACCTTTGTGTTATTGTATTGTCTCAAAAGAAAACAGCAAAAATGACTTTTTAAATACAAGCAAAAAGGAGACTATAAACAAAATATTTAAAATCACTCTTTGAAAGCATTGTTCTGAAAGAATTAATGTTTGTGTAAGAAATTGACCAAAGGGACAAGACTTCATCAATTATCTTTTTTCTTTCTAGAACTATTAATTAACATGGCTCCCAGGACACTGCTAACCTCCCTGCTGAAAGGAAGAAATTAAGTACAGTTTTGCAGGGAAAAATTGGTCCACTTCCACGGAACTGTGAGAGGCTTGCAATTGTGTCACATTGAAAATACTTACTAAAGAACTATTCCTAAACAAGCAGCGGCGACAGAAAAGCGTTTCATTTAACAGTAGCGTCCTGGCAGCCTGCACTGGAATGTGCAGCAGCTCTGTTGGAAAAGACACAGTTTTGGCTCAGCTGTAAATAGTAGGTGCACAGAGGCGAAGCCATTGTGTAAGGTAGGGGATGAGGTAGCCGGGGTCCTGATTCTCAGTCTTGATAGGGGGATTTTAATTCCACTTGCTATTTATATTTTTCTACTACAATTACAGTTTGTGAAGAAAAATAAAATACCGTTTGTGTCCTCAGCTGGCTTCTAATTTCAACGTCTACAGAAGAGGGAAAATTCCTGATTTAGCTTTTCTGTAAGCTCCACCATAGCTGAGCAAACAGAAGCGCCCAGCCCCAGTCCCATGCCCAGTAACCCTGACCCGTAGGTACACGGGGTCGTAGGGCTGGCTTGGCGCGCACGTGGCCTTGAAACGATGGGTCTCTGCCGCACCATCCAGGCTGTTGGCATTTCTGGTGGGACTGTGCCAAGCCAGGCAGCCACAAGAACACAGAGCCCAAGCTTGGACTTTGAACCAGGCCCTTTTGCCTACTTTCTTTTTTCCACGTCTGCTCGGGACCCTCGCCACTCCGTCTCACACCTTCGCCCTGGCCCTCTGACTCCCTCCCAAACACCTTTGCCCTCGGGGGTGGGGGTGGTGGCGGCCCAAAGTAAGGAGGTGACTGGCAAACGCGCGGTCTAGCAGCCACTCCGCGGAGAGACCGAAACTACAACTCCCATCAGGCCTCGCGGCCGGAGCCCTCCGGCCCCTCCCCTCCCTCTGCCGGCGGCCCCGCGGCGCCGGGCTTTTATCCGCGGACCCGGCGGGAGCGAGCCGGATCCCCAGACTCTTCCCCGACGGGGAGCGCAGCGCCTGAAGGCGGCAATTCCGAGCCGGGTTCTGCTTCGGCGACCTTGCCCAGCGGGAAGGAAGCCCGGGGAGCGGCGGGACGCGCGGGGTGGCTGCGACAGGATGGTCATCCGCGTCTTCATCGCCTCCTCGTCCGGCTTCGTGGCTGTGAGCGCCAGGGGAGCCGGCTGCGGGTTGGGGTCCGGGGGTCGGGCTGGGGGCGCGGGTCCCGGGGTCGGGCTCGCGGCGCTCGCTTCTGCGCGTTTGGCCGGGCGCGCCGGCTGCCCCGCGGGAGCCGCGCCGGGCGCCCAGGGGACCGTCGCGGTGGCACTAGGATGAAAGGGAGCTGCGGGCGGGCGGGGAGGGGGTGGGGGCTGAACGACCCCAGACTCCCCCCCACGCCCAGGCTCCGGGCCCCGCGCTGGAGGAGGCGCCGAGGGGAAGATGGAGTCCGCGGGGAGCCCCGGGCGGCTCTTGGGGGTGTCTTTGGGCAATTTGGGTAAGGGGTCGTCCCAGAGCTTGGAGGGTCCCGCTTCAGAAGGAGTTAACTCTTTCCGACTTGGGACCTCCCATTTGATTTATTGGTTGTTGTTTTTTTTTCCTGCCCTGGATGGGTTTGTCGTTCTTCTTTTGCGCCCAGCTGCGTGGTTTCCTAACCTATCTCCAAGCGAGAAAGAAGTTTAAGTGCGAAATTGATTCCACCATCCCTTCCACGCGCCCCAGTACGTGTCTTTAGGTTGGTACTTGTCCCTAGAGAAGGGTAGACCAGGTCTGGGCTGTCGTGGCAGGAGTTTCTGTTCACTTGTTCTTACTTTTTGCTACATAGATTGTTTTCTATCTTGCTGTAAATGTTATGTTTTCTTTTCTCTGGCATTATCGTGGCCAATTTCCCCCTGTGGTGGTATAATTGGAATTAGAGTGTTTATTTCTAGCAGGTTTTTTGGGGTTTGTTTTTTAACTGTGTGGGACCAATGGTCTTTAGGAAGAAGTTGAATGCCATCAGTCTCTGACTCTAAGGAAAAACGCAGTACTATGCTTGACAGCCCTTTGAGTAAGACATTTTGTACTTGTATTTGTTGCCCGATGATTGAGACTTGGTTTCCTTAGCTAAGAGTTAAAATTTAGCTCTAAAGGACTTTTTGATGACGTGTAATTGAATGCAGCAGAAACTGCTTAAAACTTGGGCTGGTCAGTTCACTGTCCAGCAGTTTAACCCGACTGCCCCATAATTTGTGTCTGAGGAGGATAGAGTAAAAGAGTGTTTACAAATCTTAGTGAACCATTGATTTTTTAAAAAATTTATTTAAAAAGAAACCAACGTTAGAGCACAGATACCTTTTGCAGTAGGAATAATAAATAGGTTGGGAATTCCAGCTTATCTTTATGTGCAGACTGGGCTGATCCACAGATTCCTGTTATTTTTTTAAATGTTTCTAGTTCTTTGTGGTTGCTTAGTCATAACCTGCCTTTTGTAGATTTCTCCACTAAACCGACACGTCATGTGTCTGGAAATCCATAGTGCTTCTCTGGTGGAACTACTTGTTCAAATGTACTCCCGAGTCTTCCAGAAAGCTTTTGGTTTCACCACCAACTTGCATGCTTTCATAATTGTTCTAATAGCACTTGATTGATTATAGAAGAGAAGGTTTTAAACATTAAGGGAGTCGAGGCCACTTTGAGCAAGTCACAGTCAAAGCTTGAGACCATTGCTTGCCTTCCCTTGTCTAAAGCCCAACCCAACCCCCACTGCCACTGAGTCCAGTCCAGTTCATCCCCACTCTGTAGGACAGGGGAGAGCTGTCTCCTGGTGTGCCCAAGGCTGTGGATCTTAAAGGAAGCCACATCTCCCGCCCGTGGAGCAGCTTGTGAGCCAGGGCTTCTTCCTTACCTGGCATCTAGTTCTGGAACTCTCCATCTGTTTCGCCAATTTTATTAACAGATATTTATTGCTGGCCTATTGTGTGTCCTTTTACTTTGTATTTACAGTGACACATGCTTTGCATAGGAAGCTAGAGTTAAGAGACCCAGTGCTGGCTCTGACTAGTGCTGTAAGCGTAGGTGAGGTGTGTCATGTCTATCTGTATTTCTGTTTTTCTGGTAAAATGAAGGATTTTGATTCACAAGCTCTGAATTGCTTTCACTAGAACTTGAAATTCTCGCTTGAAAATGTGTTGTGGGTTTTACCAGTTGGGTAAATAGTGATAAATTCTAATAGCTTCTTTTCTTTAGCGGTGTAAATATTATCCTGGAGATCTATTTTTTCTTTTCCTTTGACATTTTACTGTGATGTCTCACATTCCCACAATGCCCCTCTTGGCACTTTGTGCTCTGACATGGTTTGATTTGAACCAAAAGGCATACTCAGTTGCCACCTACTTACAGCCCATAACATCTAATTAGCTTTTTTAATGGTCTGCTGTTTGAAGACCCATTCTTTTTAAGAAATTTATTGAGTCTCCCTAATCGTCACATTATCTCCTATAACAGTACACTCAGCATCTGGCGGAGTGGGTTACGAGTTGGGCTGCTAACCTCAATGTCGGGAGTTTGAAACTATCAACTGCTCCAAGGGAGAAATATAAGGCTTTGTACTCCCGTACAAAGTTAGGGTTTCAGAGACCCACAGGGGCAGTTCTACCTTGACCTCTAGGGCCGCTTTGGATTGGCATTGACTTGATGGCATTGAGCCTTTGGGGAAAGATTTTTATAACCGTATACTGTATTTGTGTAGTGTCATTGGGCACTTTCACTGATCTCAAACTTATGCTCACATGCAAAAATGGTAATTATTATAAGACATAACGAAGTTGTTTAGGTTGCCTACTGGGCTGGAGAGATCAGTGGAATCTATGACATAAGTGTGGGGCTGCTAACCACAAGGTCCCTGGTTCAAACTGGCCAAGTGCGCAGAGGGGGACAGATGAGGCTGTCTGGTCCTGTAAAGACGTACAGTCTTGGAAACCCCAAGGAGAAGTTCTACCCTCTCCTAGAAGGTCACTAGGAATAAGAATCATCAACTTAATGAGATGGTCATTAGCATTGTTTTATTTGTTGCCCCACCTCTGACCAGCAAGGAAATAGAACGAATATCTGAATCCCAATTCAGTTTGCCTTGAGGTCATTAAACCACCAAAGAAGGAATGTGACCAGAATTAGCTAACTAAGTTCCAGGAGTTTCAAACAGACTCTCTCCCAGTATCTAGCCAACTTGCAATCTGTTTAGGGAAAAATCCACATACCACGTTGCGATTTCCTTGCGCTCTCCAACTTGAGCACCCAACAAGGGTGGAGTCATCCGATGCCTTCAGTTCATTCCTCCTTCTACTGACCCTGCATATGGCAGAACAAAGCACTGCGGGGCCGTGCCAGTGCACCTCATGAAACCTTACCAAACATGATGTCCTTTTCTAGGAACCAGTTTTCCTGTAGTAGTTGCTGGTAGAACTAAGACACCCTCTTCCCCAAGTCCTCGTGTGGTCTGCTTTTACCCCGAAGGGAAGGCGGTGCCACATTCTCATGACATCAACCTTTACCACAGGATCCATTCCAATTCATAGTGACCCTGTGGGATGGGGTAGAACTGTACCTTTGAGCTTCCAAGGCTATGAGCCCTTGTGAGAATGATAGCCTCATCCTTTCCCTGAAGAACGGTTGGTGATTTTCAACCACCATCCTCGCAGTTAGCAGTTCCAGGATCCTCCCATGCTACCAGTGCTATGGACACTTGGAAAGAGTATTTCATATGCAGCTGCTGATGTTGCTGTCATTCTCCATGTAGTGAGGACATTTTATTTCAATTCCAAGAAAATTGCTGCTATAAGCCTATAGATGTCACTTTTAAATTAAATTTTTCTGGCTGTAGATCCTAAAGAGGCGATCCTGATGCTTTTGTCCATGAAAGACGGCATAGTGATTTTAAATTTAAAAACACTGAAAACAGTTTACCTCACTCACTCACTCACTCATTCAACACATAGTTTGCAGCCTTGCTTTCTGCCCACTTCAGGAAATACAGGATTTGATCTCCGCCCTTGAGAGATTTATAGACCAGGTGGAGAAATAAAATAGGACCCGTAAAATCAGCAGTAGGTCATACAGTACATCCCAAGGACTCGTGCCTCTTAGGACCATTCTTTGGAGCAATATAGGTGGCAGAGGGATGCATTGCAGGATGTCTGATAAGCAGATGTGCCAGAAATCATAAAATATGCATGTGGGATCCTTTGGCAGATGGCGAGGAGAGGATTGGGTTAGATTTGGAGCCTGGAAGATGGAGGGAGGGTGGGCCCTTCTTGCTCAGGCTGGAAAGGGAAAAGCTCCTGGTGGGAAGGGCTGGGGCCAGCAGAGCAGAGGTCCTCACAGACTTCTTCGGAGGCAGGTGCTGGCATCTGAGTTGTCCTTAGTCCGAAGGAGCTTCAAAATATTTGTGGGAAAATTCCATTATCTTTAACATTTTTCTCAGGACTTTGCGAAGCCTCCTCCTTTCTGCTGCCTGGAGAATTGCTCTCCGCCCCCCTCCCCCGCAATGCAGTGTCTGGCAGGGTGTGTAATTTCAGAAAAATCTTATCCTTCCTGCTTGCCTTGTTGAAGAATTCTCAAAGTCATTCACTCATCACGGTTCTGGGGTTAAGTTGATAGAGTTGGAAGGAAACCTTAGAGGAGTGTTCAAGGGCATAGACTTTTAGGAATTCAGAGATTTAATAATTTGTTTTACTAGTTGTCAGTCATTCCTAGCTCATGGCTATCTCATGTGTGTCAGTTGATGCTCTGTATTATATTTATATCTGCCAGTTAAAGATGCTATTGTGCAATGGGGGAGATAACCAGTTTTGGAAAAACCAAAATGACCTGGACAAAGGAGGTCAGCCTTAGACCGACCACTTAGGCGCAACATCCGTTCTGAGCAGTAGATGCCATAGGCTTTAACGCCATGTAAGTCCATCGTCACCAGCTGAATTTTTAGCAGTAGGTCACCAGGCTTTTTTTTTTTCCCATTATTTTATTAGGGGCTCTTACAGCTCTTAAAATTCAATAAATACATCATTTGTATCAAGCATATTTGTACATATATTAACATATTCATTTATAAATATTTTCCACTTGAGCCCTTTGTATAAGCTCCTCCTTTTTTTAATGAATCATTTTATTGGGGTCTCATACAACTCCCATCACAATCCATACATACATCAGTTGTATGCAGGCCACATTTACACACTTATTGCCTTTATCACTCTCAAAACATCCCTCCATCCAGGCCCCCAGTATCAGCTCCCTATATTTCCCTTCCTTCCGTCCTCCATGAACCCTTAGTAATTTACAAATTGTTATTTTTTCATACTGTACACTGTTCAATGTGTCCCAACACTCACTTCCCTGTTGTCTGTGTCCCAGAGAGGAGGCTACGTGTAGATCCCTGAAGTTGGTTCTCCCTTTCTATTCCTCCATCCCTCCACCCTCCTGGTATTACCACTCCTATTACTAGTCTTGATGGATCATCTATCCTAAGTTTCCCATGTTTCCAACTTTACTGTACATCTCCTGGTCTAGCTGGACTTATGTTGTAGAATTGGGATCATGATAGTGGGTGGGAGGCAGCATTTGAGAACTAGAGAAAAGTTGCCTATTTCATTGTTACTACACTGTACCTTAACTGGCATTTCTTTTGAGGCACCTCTGGGTGGATTCAAACTGCCAACCTTTGGGTTAGCCGTCAAGAAAGTTAACTTCCGGCACCACCTAGGCACTCCTCGTTTACATGAAAAGCCAATACCAAGCGCATTGCCATCAAGTCCATTGTCATCGCGCCCATCATCGCGCCCCCACAGAAAGGAAAAGAACTCGCCCACCGACTTCTCAAGGCTGTCAGCCGCTCTGGGAGCGGCTATTGCTGAGTTTGGGCTGCGGAGCTCGGTATCCGTGGGAGAGAACGTGACGACTGCACCACCAGGTTTCCTGGGGCTGCTTTCGTGTGTGCTGTTTGAGTTACAATGTTAGTTAGAAACTTGAGTTGTTCCGAGTTAGATCATATTTTCTCTATTGTTTCTCTGCGATCAATTCTATACTATCAACGTGGCCATGTTGCAACAAAATCACTTTAGTTTCTCAAATTGGAAATGTCCATTATTTTCCTTTGTGCAGTGGAAAAATGATGATTAATACTTGAGGGAAATGTCCCACTTATGATTTTATAAATTCGTTTGTGTGGGGGGGCGGGGGCAGGGGCCTGGAGGGGTGTTGTTATCTCTTTAAGTTGAACCTTTCTGAAGAGCATTTTTAAGATTTATTGTAGGATGGGTACCTTTGCCTGCTCTCTAGAGGTTGTTAGGGTTGGCTCTGGAGTCCGGGTGGCGTAGTGGTTGAGCATTAGGCTTGGTTCTAAGTGGTGGGCAATTCAAAACCACCACGAGCGCCCCCCTCTGGAGGAAGACGGGACTTTCAGCAGTCACCGTCTTGGAAACCCACCGGGGGTTGCTGTGATTCAGCACTGACTGGCAGGGAGATAAGAGGTGGGTGAAGGAGTCGGAGATTGGCCCTCTCTCCCCATTAGTAACAGCAATCAAACTGAAAGCAGTACAGGATTTCCCTCCACTCGCTTCTCTGAATAGGCTTATCTGAGTAACTGCCTGCATTGGCGGCTTGCTTAGAACTGCACTAAAGGATTGTTAGCATTGTTATCTTTTTATGTTTCCCTACCCCCATACTCTAGAAAGAAATCAGCCTAGGAAAAGCACTCTACTGAATATTTCCCTTCTGGGACCATGACAACTTTGTAGTAATACAGAGAACTGAAACTTGTCCTATTATATGTGGGCAGAAAGGGCCCTGCCTAGCCCAGACCTGTCTCCTTACAGATTGGTGCAGCCCTTGTTCCCTTTGCAGTCTTGAATGTGGAAGGGCGGGGTGAGGTGTAGCACAGGAGTGCCCACCTGGTTCTGAGACCTTTGTGGACCACTGCCAATGTGACTTCCAAGCTCCTGAAGAGGAAATGGAATGTTGGCTGTAACCGAGGACAGGAGGTTCTGTCTACTTCAGGATGTGTCTCTCACTTCCTGCTGCTGATGGCTGGAAATAGCCTTTTTCATCTTCGTCCTACTGATGGTGGAAGAGAGGGCTAACTTGATGACTTGTTGGACTTGTCAGGTCAGTGGCATTTGGTAAATGCAAATATAGGTAAGTCAGCAGCTCTGGCTACATACCAGTTCAGTGTTAAACCAAACCAAAACTAACATCCAAAGCAAGCAACATAGCTTTTGGGTTAGTTTTCCTTCTGTAGGTTACACAAGAAGTGGGAGTGGTGTCGCCCTTAATGGTGACATTTTCATGTGGGCTGAAGCTTGCTGCTCCCATGCTCTAGTAATTACAGTCATTGGACCAGTTCCTTGGGAGGGGAACTGGCCACCTCCAGAAGCCCAGCCCACCAACTGACAGGAGTTTTGGGTTCACTGAGCATGTTATAACTAAATCACCTACTAGCTGAAGTAGGTGTTTGGATTACATATGTGCTGATTCATATAATTTTGGAGTCAATTTGTGTTCTATCCAAACACCGTGAGTCTTATCAATGGGCAGTCTGTCATTGAGGACCGTGTATTGTAATGGGTAGGCAGGAGCTGAGAGTTCAAGTCCTAGCTCTGCCATGTATGAGGAGCATGACCTTAAGTAAGTAGCCTTTGTAGAAGTGGAATGGGAAGTGAGCGTGGAATGGATTATTCCATGGAAAGGCATTTAGCAGTGTCAGCCATGTAGTGAATACACAGTGCACATTCCTTATTATTGCTGTCTCATCATTATCAAAGTTCCCAGGTGGCACAAGCAGTGTCCACGCTGCTGGTAACCTGAAAGTTGCCAGTTCAGACCCAGCCAGCGGTACTACTTCAAGAAATAGGCCTACCAGTTGCTTTCTTAAAATTACAGTCAAGAGAATTTGATGGAGTAGTTGTCCGCTACAGAGTGTCGGATCATCCTGAGTCAAAGTTAGCACTGGACTGCAACCAGCCACAACGGTAGTCACCGTCATCAGTACTGAAGGTAAGAGTAGTAAGAAAAAATCATCACTGTGCATCGTATGAGATCTTTAACCATCAAAGGAATTAGGTAATGTACATATTTCTTAATGAAGTTAGAGATAAAGGATAGTGTCACTTGGGGAGAGTATTTAAGTTAATCCACTGTGCCACGGGGCTCCTGTGTATAAGGGATTTTCTATTTAAACATGAACTGATAGAACATTGGAGTTTGAGCAGTCATTTCCTGCAGTGTCACAGAATGAGTGTTCTACTGTAACGTTTGAATAGTTAGTGTGATTTAAGGCTTCTGAATTGACTGGATGGGCAGGGGCTTCTGAATCTTGGCAAAGGTATGTCATCCTGGTGGTTGCCTGGAGAGATGGGAGAAGCCTTTGGAACTTTGTCTGGAAGTAGCACGAAAGCAGTGTGATTGATTGTTGATGTCTGCTCTGGCAGGAGGAGGGAGGACCAGGACTTACAGCGCATTTGCTATCCCTGTCCTTAAAGACTGAGCAGCTGGCTTCTGCCTTTTGGATCTGCTTAACTGAATGTAGAATATTTAGAGTCTGTTAGTAATAGGGAAGAGAACTATGAGACACCAAGTTGAATTGATGAATATACTCTTTGCAAATACCCTGCCTTGTCTTTTACCCAAACTTGAAGGTGGAGATAAGAGAAGGACCAGGATCCCCCTACCTCCACCCCATTTGGGCCCATTTTATTTTTTATTAATCATTTCATTGGGAGATCTTACAAATATTATAACAATACATAATTCAATTAGGTCAAGCATAGTTGTATCACCATCAGTTTCAAAACATTTTATTTCTTCTTGAACTCTTTGGGTAGGCAGGGGCTGAGAGTTCAAGTCAGTTTCTTATTCCTCCCCTCACCCTACTCCCCAGGAACCCTTATAATTATATTATTATTATTTTGCTGTATCTTATACCATCCAATGTGTCCGTTTACCTGCAGTTCTGTTATTTGTTACCCTTAAGTGGGGCTATACATACAGTCATTATTGCTATCAGCTTCTCAATGCCTCCCCAACCTTCCTATACCCTCAGGGAATGGTTACTCCTTTTACTGTTTTTGAAGGGTTATCTTGACGTTCATGCATCCAACAATCTTAATTATATAAATTATATAAATTCAGGTCTAACAAAATTAAGGAGGTAAAACAAAGTGAGGGGAGATTCATCAGGAAATAATAACCAGAGGATAGCTATGGAGTTCATTAGTGCGATACTGCTCCTTAGATTTATCATCCCTTTTGTGAGGGATTGCCCTATTATCTTACAGGTGGGTTTTGGACGTTCACTTTTTCACATTTGTTCACATCAACTTTTGAACTTCTGATACCTATTTCAGTCAACACCTCATGATCGTACAGACTGGTATGCTTCTTCTATGTGGCGTTTTTTGCTTCCCTACTCAGTGGCCACTTGTTTAGCTACAAGCCTTTTAAGATCCCATACACTATATCTTTTAATAGTTGGGCACCATTAGCTTTCTTCACCACATTTACTTATGTACCCATTGTGTCTTCAGAGATTGTGATGGGAAGGTATCATATAATGTCACATAATTAGAACAAACCATTTTTGTATTAAGGTAAGATTTAAGTAGAGGCCCATAGTCCATCTGCTTCTTTGTTGATTTACATATATATACATACATAGACAAATATACCTATCTAGATTTATACCTATATATAATTTTAATTTTCTTCCCTCCTCCCCTACTAAAATGTTTACCCATCATTCACCTCTCAGTAATTACATTTCAACCAATTAAACAGGACCAGGACTGCTGCACCCTCCTCATGGTAAATTTTAGAACCCCTGCTGTTCCCAGACTGTGTCATTTTTGTCTCATTACTCCCCTCCCCTTGATGCGCTCACCCCCCAACTGTTGGTCCGGCGCCATGTCCTTGGGGTTTCTTCTCTTACCCTCTACAGATAGATACTAAGGAAAAGAATAAGAAAAAAAGACCATACAAATAGCTCCAAGTCTCACTGGAGTCGTGACCCAGAGTAGATGAGTGTCTCTCTGGTAAATAGTGAACAGACCTGTTAAAATCCATCAGTCCAACCCCCTTTTCTTTTAGGATCCATATCCCAGGTCCTACTTACCCAACAGCACTTACACCCTTTTAGTCCTCGGCCTTCTTGACCAAAAGGCGCACATCCTACAAGTCCCCACTGCTCTTCCCGCAGGCAGGGATAGAGTGCTTTTATGCCCCTTGCCCACCCCGTTAACCTTTAAACTTTCAGTGTGGCCCCCTTGTGAATATCTCCCAGCCAGTTCAGATGAGGTGCCAAACTCTGCTCCCTGAGTCAGAAGTCTACAAGCAGGAGTGCTCAGAGACTTAATGGCTTTGCTCCCATGGCTGGTCTGTTGCACTCTCCTCTTGTTTGCGCCCACATGGACGGGTCTGACTGGCTGCTGACCCTGGGCTGAATCTTCAATACTGCCCTCTGTAGCACTGTCATCTAGGGAGGGGGCTCCCATCTCCTGCTGAGGACAGCCATGAAGGCATCTATCTCTGTGAAAGAGCTGCTTCGAGCATCGACCTGCAGGATTGGTGCACTGGGATGAGGTCTGCTCTCTTTCTCCCTTTGCTGTGGAAACATAAATAATACCCTCCCCGTGTGTGTGTGTGTGTGTGTGTGTCTGTGTGTCTGTGTGTGTGTGTGTGTTAGTGCCCCAAGGACCAGGATTTTTGTGCTGAGTGTAACTGAGTGATACTTCCCAGAAAGTCGCTGGTTATCCTGACTGTGAAACTGGGCATTGTGGACCGTGAACAACTTATGAAACATAGTTTGAGCACTTACAGATCTGGCAGAGGGGCAATTTGATGGTGGTGAGAGACGTAGGGGGGCTTTGTGGGAAAAGTCATGAGAGGGAGAGACATTAGAACGGGTGATGTCCATGACGTGCCAGTGTGCCTTGCTGAGACTTAACTTTTCTCAGATCAAGTGGCCAGTCATGATTTTCTCTGTTCAACAATATGAGGTTTTTGTTTATTTTTCTTTTACGCAGGTTATTTAATCCTTAAAGTTACCCTACAAAGCATGATTTATTATACAGATGAGGATATGGAGGCCTAGGGTGATTATGCAACATTATGCCTGTGATTGGTTAGTTTAGTGGTGGAATTTAGATTTCAACCCCTGTCTTCTGATTTTGTCTCCAATACTTTTGTCTCCAATACACCAGAAGAGAACTGGGATAGTGCTAACCCAGAAATCGCACTAGGATCACATGGAGTCCCAAATTCAAGGAGATGGTAGAGCAGAACTCCCCAAGAGTAGTCCCTGGGGTCCTTATGGAGCTGCTCAGCAGATGGGTGTAGGTGTGGTCTACTTACAGAATGTAAAAACAAAAGCTTTGCTTCTGCAGAGACAGATATAGCTAGATGTGGGGTGATATAAAATGAGAAACTGTAATATTGCATAGTTAAAATAACTACCATTCATTCCATAATTAGGGAGTGTGCCTCTGGCGTTGTGTTTGTTATTTCTAGTCCTTAAGGTAACTCAGTATGATTGTAGTTCATATTCTTCCACACCCTCAGTCTAATGGATGAAGAAACCGAAGCTCAGAAACTTTTAAATGCCTTGTTTTCTCCCAGAGGAAGGAATCAAAGACTAAAGGGAAACGAGAGTTGGCAGTACTTAGCAGAGACTTTTATTTTTTGTTGAGTAACCTAAAACTACATGTATAATTTGCTTCAAATGCAATCCTCATTCTGTTACAAAAGGTAAGTAGGACTGACTTGATGTTGGTGCTGGAGGGAGGGAGTGGGGAATTATAGACGTGAGAAAGGTTGGCTGTAATGACTGAAATATGGGGATGGGCCTGACAGCAGAGACACAGAGTCTCTTAGGAACTTTTGTAACTTTTTGAACTTAATGGGGCAAAATGGTGGTGGTGGATGTGTGGACCCTCACTCATTTCACCTCAGACCCTGGGCTCCTGGAGAAACTTTTCTGCACAGATGATCATTCCTGGTTTTCTACTCTATCCTTCCTCTCACCAAAAGTCCAATGGAATATATTATGGCAGTCATGTGCTTATGTTAATTTTATGATCGAAATGTAGGGGTGGAGTCTAGTCTGCTAATCTGGAGATAGCCATTGAGTAGCCAGCCAATGAGGCCTCTATGTGGGCATGGCTTTCTCCTGAGACTTCAGGGAAATCTCGCGATATTTCCCTCATGAAGATGAGAAGCTATCTTTCCCAGTTGTTGGGACTTAGTCTCAGAGATGATGAATCACGGACAAGACATGATGGCAGCATCTGAGAAGCTGAAGGAGCTGGCGGAGAGACCACACGGCTTTGCCCTGATGGAGCCAGACCTCTGAAGCTGGGGCCGCCACATGGAGACCTCTGCCAGTGATGAGTTGCTCCTGTTGTTGATGGACCCTGAGCCCTGGAAGCGAGGAGCCATGTGGAGACCCCTGCCAGCGCCGGGATTCTGCACCCACTGACCTGTGACTTTGTGAGTCAGAAGGAGACTTTATAGATTGATTTCGGGCGTATGGGTTAATATCGGACTTATGACTTT
The DNA here is from genome assembly GCA_004026705.1 of Nesogale talazaci. Taxonomy (NCBI): domain Eukaryota; kingdom Metazoa; phylum Chordata; class Mammalia; order Afrosoricida; family Tenrecidae; genus Nesogale; species Nesogale talazaci. The sequence goes on along the minus strand of PVJH01008860.1, from coordinate 63,231 downwards.
GAACTGGACTGGGCTCAATGTCCTGTTCCTCTTGTATATAAACCTTTTCCTTATATCTATATGCATGTTATGAAAATTATTCCTCTGGTCTACCCGGACTGTGTGCTGAATTCTTGACCCAGCTACTAATGGATGGGAACCTGTTGGGAAATAGGGTTTTTATTATGATATCATACTAGTGTTTAATGGGTCCTCAATCTGAAGAGTGATAAAGACACATACACACACACAGGATTGGGGGAAGCGCTGGTGCATATATCGAGGTCACGTGAGGATTCCACAGGTCGAAGAATCCTTAGGACTGCAACTCTTGTTTGGACAGTTAGCCTCCAGAAGTGTGAGAAATGAAATTTCTGTGCTTTAAAGCCACCCACTTGTGGTATCGAGGAGCCCCGGTGGCATAGTGGTTATGGACTGAGCAGTTCAAAACCACCAGTTGCTCCTCGGGAGAAAGACAAGGCTTTCTAATCCCACGAAGAGTTACAGCTTCAGAAGGACACAGGCGCAGTTCTCGCCTGTCCTTGGAGGGTGGCTGTGCATGGGAATCAGCGCAGTGACAGCATTTGTGGTAGTAGAGAAGCCGGAGTGATGCACTGTGGTATGTGCTGGGTAGCACTCCTCAAGATCAGCAGTTTGAACCCACCAACTGCCCCAAAGGAGAAAGACGAGGCTTTCTAATTCCCATACAAGTCTAGTCTCAGAATCTTGTATCTTACAGAGTTTCGTGCTTAGTCAGAATCGACTCAATGGCAGTGAGTTTGGTTTGGGGGTGATGTTTCTGACCTTGGTGTTAAAGCAGCCCCAGGAAACTAAGGCAGGCGGTGGGGAGTTGTCAGTTTATGGTGGCCTTTCGTAGGAGGGATAGAATGGGTAGAGGAGGACAGAGTCAGGCCATTCTTGGCTGGAGGGGAGGAAAATGGGAGTGTCTGGGTGTGCAGGTGTCCTCCCGAGTGCAAAGAGAAAGAAGACCCTGTTAATGTGCACAGGAAGGTTTGAAGGAACAAGTCTACGAAGCTGCTGTTCATACATTTCACCTCAGCCACAAATTCATTGTCGCTGAGTCAGTTTGAACTCACAGCGGCCTTGCAGGACAGAGTGTGACTGCGCCCTAGGGTTTCTGAGCCTGTAAATCTTTTTTTTTTTTTTTTTGGCATCACTGCCCTTAGGTGGGGGGAGTAGGAAGCCAAGCCTTTGCTCCGTGGAGCTGGAATCGATCCTCCATCCCAGTGGGCCGCAGTCCCGTGCACACCCACTATGCCACTGGGACTCAGCCTGCCTGTAAATCTTTATGAGCGCTCAAAGCCTCAACATCTCTTCTATGGAGCAACCTGAAGGCTTGAACTTCCTCCTCTGTGGCTAGGAGTTTGAGGGGTTCCTCGCCTCATGGTTAGAAATTTCATCTAGCCAATTAATCATTTCAAGATGCCGTGCTTTGTTCTTTGTTATCCCCTCTAAGAACAGTGCCATATAATTCGCCGAGAGCCTTGCCAACAGTTGCCCCTGAGAGGGCTAGACCCGTGGAGACCGATGGGTAGCAGAGGAAGACTGTGCCCAGTGGAGATGTCAGTGCTGAGCTGGCTCAGAAGTAGGGGGCTCTGTCTTCCAGGGACTCTCAGGACACGTGAACCTTCAGCCTTGTGTTTAGTAGCCACGCGTGTTAGCCTGCTGCACCACCCATGGAGGCTAAGTGACAGACAGAAGGAGTCCTGGAGTGGTGGGAGGAGTGTGACTGGAGGAGAAGCAAGCCTGGGCCGCAGAGGGCTCTGGCACCCTCACTTCCCATGGGATGAAGTCTGTGTGTTAGGTGGCGGCTTCCCCCGGTCCTGTAACTTCTCTCCGCTTCAGATTGCCACTCGTAAAGTCGTTGGCGCTTATAGTATTATTACTATTATTATGAGCATCATTTAAATTAAGTTAGCATTCATTTGCTGATCTTTTGCTTTGTGTGGTTTTTAGCGTTAAGGCACTACTAAGATTTAAATAAGGGGGAATAAAATCCCTCTTTTAATAAAACTATTGTTCGTACCTTGTTTAGAAGCACCTCTAGGTGCTCTTTATTTCTAGTTTTTCGTAATGAAGTATGGTAGCAATTTGTATCTCCTCCTTCTCTTTTCCTTTTTTAAAAAAAACTTTTTTTTTTTTAAGGCATCACTGCCTTGGTGGTGGGATTAGGAGGTCCAGCCTTTGCTCCTGTGAGCAGGAATTGAACCTCCATCCCAGTGGGCCCCAGTCCCGTGCACAACCACTACGCCACCGGGGCTCAGCCTCTTTCTCTTTTCCTAATAGAGAAATGAAGTTCAGAAATTTTAAATAATCTGCCTGGTCTTCAAACGGATAAGGTGCAGATACGCAGGTCTGTGACAACCTTCTTCCTAAGGACTCTTGGCCCAGAGGAAGGAATCAAAGGTTAAACGAAAATCCAAATAGAAGTTCAGATGAGCAATGGCAGGTCCTGGGGGTGGGGTGGGGACATCACCCTAAGACCCATACCTACTGATAGCATTTTTCTTTTGGGGGTGAGACACAGAATATCCAATTATTTCAATCCCTTGAGTTGTGGGGGAAGTGACCCTTTAAGATTCTGTAAGATTTCCGTTAAATAAAAGGCTCTAGTGGAATGTTAAAAGTTTCCCAGAATAGTTTCTAGGAGTTTGTGAACCGGAATGGATGTCACCTCAGCTCTTCTCTTATTGAAGGAATGAATTTGATTTTTAGAACTGGGCTGTCCATGGTTTTAGGCTTGATGACTCCTTTTCCATTTGTATTTCCTGTTGTGTGACAGTAAGAAAAATGAGGGTTTCCTAGTTAGTTCCACAGCAGTATTACTGGTGAGCTTGGTTCTGAGAGATAGTTACTTCTCAGAGGCATGATGATTAATTTGCCACCTGTTCAAGAAGTGACCCCCTCCTTTTCATGGGATGCAGGCGGGGTGTTGGGTAGAGAAAGCCCAGCAGTTCTGCCAACACCCCAAGCCTAGCTTCTGGCCTGGCATCCTCTGGGCTCTCCTTCTGATTGACCCTTGCACCACTTCCTACCACTACTGTTATTTTTGCTGCTTGATAAACAGGCCTTCCCCCCCCCTTTTTTTTAATTAAATCTTTTTATTGGGGACTCGTACATCATTTTTCGCAATACATAAATAAACATACTGTGCCAGGCACCTTCACGTGTCCGCTGCTATCACCGTTCTCTGGTCATCTGCCTTTTCCCTTGAGCCCTGAGTATCGGTTTTCCATCCCTTCCCCTCTTCCCCTGCTCTCCTTCCCAATACCAACCCTCAATATTTTATACACTATTATTGTTCTGTCATATCTCACACAGCCCGACCTCTCCCCCAACCCACTCCCCTGATGCCCATCCTTCAAATGGGAGCCTATGTGTATATCCTTGCAGTTGTTTCCGTCTCTCTACCCCACCTTCTCTCCACCCCTCCAGCAGCTCCCATCTAGCCTCCCTTTTGTTCCTACCTCCTATGCCCTTCTCATGCTGTTTTCTTTGTCTAGAGTGCTTATTCCCCCTGTATGCTGCAGTGCTGCAGTCTCCTCCCTCGTTCAGAGCTCAGCACCAAAGCCCGTTCTCCACCAGCCTCCCCTTGCTCACCTCTGCCCTTCCACCCCAGCAAGCCCTGTAAAGAGTCTTCTTCCATGTCCCTCCCCTGGCGCTGTCTGCAGCCTCAGTACACTCCACCGTGGTGTCAGTAGAGCATGTCTACATTGGCTCTCTAAAGTTCCAAGTTCTTAAAAAAAAAAAAAAAAGAATGGCTGCCTGTGGTGAGCAGCCCAGTGGATTTCCCTCTCAGTTCCCAGGGCTTACTGCTTCCTAAATAGATGGCATGAAGAGCCCCCCTGAGGTTAGAGATCACTTTCTTAGAGTAGTACTTCCTCTATCCAGTTGTCAGAATTCTAGAACCCCGATGTGGAATGAGGCCTGCAAAGGAAGAGGACCATACAGAGCTATACATTTGGCAAGCCAGGGGCAGGGGGGCTGCCTTTTGGGGCCTTATCCTGACAACTATACATGAAATAAGACCAAATGAAGGAGCCAAGAGACGAAGTTGAAGCACTCCAGAAGCATACAGTTTGGGGCTCTGGTATTGAATCGGACAACAGACATTTACCTGTAAATGAACCCAGTTGAGTCCATCATGGAGGATTGACTGAGAACATAATATTCCCAAACACTGGTGTGTTGCCAAGCAGCATCTCCGGACATTGATAAAGTCACGGGCCTTTGGCTGAAGTCCTGCAATTCTCGCCGGTGGAAATGGCGATACTCAGCAGGATTTCCTTCTAATGAAGCGAATTTTGACTCAACTGCAGCACTTTATGCTGGAGTAGCTCTTCTACAAAAAGAGTCCTCTAATTATCAGGAAGCATGTGTAGATCATTTTCAAAGAAACTCATAACTTAGTGGCATCCTAAATGTATATATATATATTTTAATTTTCTTTATTTTTATTAATTGAAATGGTTATATGCCAACTAGTTCTTTTTTTAAAATTAAAAACCCCTTTTATTGGGGGCTCTTACATCCCTTATCATAATCCATATATTCCTCCAATGTGTTGAGCACTTTTGCAATATGCTGCCATCATCATTTTCAAAGCATTCTCTTCCCACTTGATCCCCTGATATCAGCTCCCCATTTCTTCCCCCTCGCTCCACCACACTCCCTCATGAACTCTTGATAACTTATAGATTATTATTTCCATATCTTATATCATCCTCTGTCACCCCTCACCCACTTTTCCATTATTCGTCCCCCTGGAAGGGGGTTATAGATTGATCCTTGTGATTGATTCTCCCTTTCTCTCTTACCTGCCCACCCCCCCCCATGGCCCGTAATCTTCCTGGTATCTCTGTTCTCATCATTGGCCCCAAAGGGTTTATCTATCCAGGATTCCCTGTGTTGCGGGCTATTATCTGTAGCAGTGTGCATGCTCTGGTCTAATCCTAAATTAATATTTATTTTGGGGTGATTTTTTTTCCTTTATGAAAGTAAATGCATTATCTTGACAAGGAATGTAAAAGCAATAAAATCAAACAAACCACCCACACTGCTCATTCTGCATTTTTATTAATATTTTATTATGACCTCACATCTCTTAAGTAATAGAATGTTTTTCTTTTTTTTTTGCAATGCAGACTGTAATACACAGGTTGGCCGAGAAGCTAGGCAGAAACGTGTATATTGACTCAGGCACACAGGAAAGGAGCCCAGTCCGTGGGCTGCTGTGTGATGAGCAGCTCCTGTACTAGGCCCCGCGGGGGGCGTAGTGGAGAAACTGATTCGATGCAGACGTGACCATCATCCACCAGAGAAAGTTGTGGCTAAGTTGGGGAATGAGGCTTGGACACAGACGACCATCATGGACATTGGCAGACTGTGTACTCTGACCTACCCAGTTGGCGGTGACCTGTGGGCATATCTGGGGTCTGGTGAAGGGGTTGACCTGGGAGGACAATGGGCTGAGTGAGCCAGGGTTTCTCCCCCGATTAAAATTTGCGGCCAGGTACCTTTCTGGTACAGGCCTAGGAACTGCAGGTTGTTTAGTGACATCCCTGGTCTCTACCCACTAGATGCCATCAGTACGCCCATCCGTTTATGGCAGCCCAGCGTATCTTAGCCAGGCGTCCCTGGGGAGATGAGACGTAAAACTGCTTTAGGATGAGACCCCTGGGTAGGCTACGTTGAGCGTGTGGCGTTGGGGCTCAACTTCGAAGTATAAGTAGAACTTGGTTAGGAAAGGTGGACGACGTGGGGGCAGTTTTAGTTCAGGGAACCATTCAAGTGAAAACCCAGAAATGAGGTGGAAAAGGAGATGTCTGCAGCAAACCCACGGCCACTGACCCCTATTGGACAGAGCAGAACCGCCCCTGGGGGTATCCCAAGACTATACCATGGCATGGGAGCAGAACAGCTCATCTTTCTTTCTTGCAACGCAAAAGGGAAGCTGAGGGTTTGGGGCTGCTGGATTTGCCGTTAGCCGCCCCCAGCCTGGGGTCAATGAACTGTCCTTTGTTACCGGTGTCAGTACAACCGAGGGTAAACATTTAGAAACTTTCTTAGCAACTAGACAGGCTAATTTCATGTCTGTTGACTGCCATGGGGAAAACTTTGGGCTTCTCCCTTTATATGTTACCATTATTTAATTTTTCCAAAATCAGATTTTCTGGTATTTTATAAAGGTACCAGACTGAGACTGATTGGAACATCAATATCAGTGGCACACACTGGTGCTTAACTAATAGTACTTTGAGAAACATCAAGGTTCTGACCACACTGGATCTCGGGGACTTGGTAGGGAAATAAGGTGGTCTAGATATGACGCCATGGTACAGCCATCAAGCACTCAGTTACTAACCCAAAGGTTGGTGACTCACGCCCACCCAGTATGTCCACAGGAGAAAGACTTGGTGATTTTCCATAAAGAACATACTAGGACATTCTCTGATGGGCTCCGTGGCACCCAGCAACCTCAGATAGACTAAGGTTGACCATGATGTCAGAGGGCTTCTGTGTCTCTGGGCGTTCCAGTACCTGGTGTGTTTTAGGACGGTTGACTGCTGGAAAGCCTTTAAGCAGAGGGAAATGGATTGGGAGGAGAGATCCAGTAGACATCTTTGAAACAGGAGTGACTTCTACAAGGGTATGTTAGCATCATTTTGTCTGTCTCTGATTTAAGTCTTTCGGTCTTTTGATAACCCCCCATTAGAGACCTTTGCTATTTGCTTGCTCTTTGGCTATACTTTTGAACTGATAATTGACCATTTGAAACTGTTATTTGTGCACTGTGGGCCTTCCATGACAACTTATGTGTGTCCTTGCCGCTGGGGTTGCCTGAAGATCTTTAATTGGTGGAGCAAAGGAACTTTTTTTAGTATTTAATGATGCTTGTCGCTATACTGTAAAGAAACACTGCAGAGTACATTTTAGTTCATTTGCATTTTCTGTGTGTAAAAGAAGCCTGTGTCCTTGGCATTGTTTTTCTAAGGACGCTGAGGGACTCGCTCTGTGCCTCCCTGCCCTTGAACTGGATTCCTGCTAGGACCTGTGGGTGTGGGGGCTGAGGCTGTGAAGGCCGATGGCCTGGATCTGTGACCTTTGCCTCTTTGAATGCTTTGGGGACTATGGTTTGCTGAGATTTCACTCGTCACCCACTCCTCTATTGTCCTGCTTCTATTTCTCAGAAGATTTTAAATCTGATAATTTAATGTCAGAGTTGCCACTCCCCTCTTATTTTTTCTTACTTCTTTTGTAGCTTCTACTCATAAAGTGCCTATGTGCTTTTTAGAATGCTTAATTTGAGTATTACCTGCTTCCTTTCTAATGCCTTGATGCTAATTGCTTGGAATCATATATAGAATGTAAGCGTTGGCATTTTACTTAGGATGAAATTTATGAGACAAGAGTTCTTGGTTTCCTAACCATTAAAATGTCTGTCACGTGATCTTACGGGGATGTAGACATTGGATAGACAACTTGTTAGGAGATCTACATTCCAGCCCTGACAACTATTGTTCACACATTGAAGTGTTAAGGCCAAGTACTTTACCAGTTCTCTTTCCTCAGCTTTTCCACCTTGTTAAAATGGGTAGGTTGACAGGTCATTAAATAGCTGTAGAACAGGTGACTAATTTCTGGATCATGGTATAGGCATTGGCAATTTCACATCCACGGTTTCCGTAGCTTTATAATTTTCTGAGGTAGAATATAGTATATGTTTTCAGCCCTCCACAGATTTTAAGATTACACAGGTAACAGCCAGCAGTTCTTAGGGGGTGACTAAATGAATACAGGTAACAAGTTCCCTGTAATTTCAGAGTAGCGACTGTTCTTCGCTGTGCTGTTGTGTGAGCTGGGCTGTAAATTGGACTTTGTAGGAGGAAAACCAACAATAACCACCCTCACTGCCATTGAGTCGACTTGGATTCCTATTGACCTATGTGAAGAAGTAGGACTGCCCCCGTGAGTCTCGGAGACTGTTAACTCTCTATGGGAACAGAAAGCCTCTTCTTTCTGCTGCACAGTGCCTGCTGCTGGTTTCTTACTGCAGATCATGTGGTTAGCAATCCATGCATTACCCCAACGCTGAAGGGGAACAGAAAAAGGAAATTAACAAAAAAAATGACTATCGAATTTACGGTAACCCTTACTCTTAGGTCCACTGAATTAGCCCCACCAAGTGATTTTCTGCTCTGCCTTAGTTTCTCCTCTTGGCTTTGCTGTTACTCTGGCCCCCCTACAAGCTTCCAGCTGCTCTGGTCTCTGCCGTGCTGTCTTGCTTTTGTGTAACCTGACGCCCGTCAGCACCCACGCAAGACAGAGGCAAGTGGGAACACCATGCACCTGCTCAATGGTGCTGGTGGCCGAGAAAGATCAGTCACTTTGACAGGGCCAGCCTCCCGCCCTCCTGCCCTCCTTCCTTCCCTTGCAGATGGTTTCTGAACGTCTGTCTTGGGATCGCTGCACCTGAGGATAGATACATCTGAGAACACGGTAGACATTCTCGCCATCTCAGAGTTCACATCCTAACAGGAGAAAGACACTTCAAGGGAACTGTTAGCCAAATAGTTGATTTAAATTGTAATCAATGATATGAAAGAGGAACTCAAGGCAGGTTATGCTTCAAAGGAAGGCCTCCTCTCGCCTAGGATCGACTTGAATGGGTGGCAGGGAAATGACACCAAAAAAGAAGACAACGTTGAGCTAGCTGTGAAATGGGACAGAGGGTGGAAGGAGTATTCGTGTGTGTACACATGCCACGCACACCCCCTTCATAGGCTGTGCTTAAATCAGCCCTGGTGACTCCGCTGCATCTGACAGCACTCGGAACTCAGTGCGAGTGGGAACATGGCACTGGAGCGGTGCTGGGTGGTCATCACTGCTGGGTCTTGTGAGCCTGGATTGGTTTTCTCTGCTCGTGTCAGAGATTATAGCTGTTGGTGTTCAGTGCTGTTGATTTCTTGACAACTCACAGGGCCCTAACACACAGCAGAACAATAAAACAGTGAGGACTCATCGGGACCTTACATTACACATACCAGAATGAGGAAATGCCTCCCCCATGGCCGAACCCAGCGTTGCAGCCACTGTGCCAGTCCAGCTCCTCAGGGCCTTCTGTTCCACTTCACAAAGTCCGAAGCCCTTCTTCAGGGACCGGTCTCTCCTAGACACGTCCAAAGCATGTAAGACAACTTTCACACTTTTGTTCAAGAATGTTTCCTTGATGTCCCATAATCTCTGATGGCCAGAGTGTGCCTTGGAGGCAAGGCCAGTGACATTGAAGATGTAGAACACGTATGGGTTCAGGAAAAATTGGACCATCTGCATGATCAGGAAAAAATGAAGATTTCTGGTTTGGGCAGGTGAGGGGGTGATATCTATCACTAAGATCTTCTGAATATTGTGAGTTTTTCATGTCAGTGGCTAAATCTTCACCCATTTGCCTCCTGGGACCACTCCTTCAGGCAACTAATAGAATCAACATACCGAGTGACATTTGAGTATATGAAGATACCCTTGGAAAGAGATGACACACAGAATTAAAACCATAATTAATGAAAATATTCATGCATGTGTGCATTAATGTATGTACCCAATAGTAATGACAAAACTGAAGAATGAATAAATACTACAAAGATGTAAAATATAAAGATGACTCAGGTGTGTATTGTCAAGGCTTCCAAGTCTCACCAAGACTTACGCTTTAGAAAGAAGAGGTGGAATATTTTGATGGGAAGAGATTTGAATGTGCTGTTCATTTTGAAAGAGCTTTCTGGCCGGAGATGGGGGAGAGAGATGGTTGCCCTGGAAAAGAGGCGGAGCTGGTGAGAGGAGCCTGTGGAGCTAGCCTGGCAGGAGTGTTTTTATTTAGTTTATTTTCATCGGTGTTCTGAGAAGATTGAGAGCTAAAAGGACTTTTTGATGCTGCCTGCACCAGTCACAGAAGCCAGGGGGCTGGGAGGCTGAGGGCGAGAGAGAGAGGCCTGCCTAGGGCCTGCCTGAGAAGAGGACATCCTGACCAAAGGATCTTCCCTAGCACTTCTGACACGAAATTGTAACCCGGTGATGTCCTTCATTGACCCCTCAATGTAGGGGATGTGCGCGCGCGCGCGCGCGCGCACGCGTGTGTGTGTGTGTGTTAGCAAAAAACCCCATGAAGAATTAGACCATCTTGAAAAGGCAGTGATAATGTGCCTCTGGTTATTGTAGTGGGTGGTGGAGGATTGGTGGAGAGAGAAGGGTTGGAAAAGACACCAATATTAGATATTTCAACCTGAACAAGTAATTTATGTGGGATGAAGCAATCAAGCTTAGTTTTGAAAACAGGTTTTAAAAAACCAGGAGCTGATACCAAGGGCTCAAATAGAAAACAGATGTTTTAAGAATGAGGAGGCCAACAAATGTTGAAATGCTTGACATACAATGGGTGGATGTATGGATTGTGCTGAGATTTGGATGAGTCCCCAATAAACTGATTAAAGAAAAAAGAAAAGGTTAATTAAAATTTAGGGCTCCAGACTTGATAAACTTGCCTTCAGAAGCAAATGTTGTTTGAGTAAGTTGTCTTTGAAGAGTAATGTGAGGGGGCTTGAATATGCTATTCTGAAAATATTGTTGCCTTGTCAGAAAATATGAGCAATATTTTTATTATTGGTAGATTAGATTCCTGAGAGAGGAAACATTATACCCGTTGAGGGCCAGTAATATCCTCTCTTTATGTATTCTGAAATAGTCTATATACTGTATATACTTGAGTATAAGCTGAGTTTTTCAGCACATCTTTAGTGCAGTTTTTGTGGTAAAATTAGGTGTTTCGTCTGATGTTCTGGCCAGTTTATACTCGAGTATATACGGTAGCTCACCTCTTGGGTTTCTTGGTACAGTACTATCCCAATTGTGGTCTGTTTATCCAGATGCCATATATTTGAGCTAAAAAGGGAAATACTCTGCGGGGGACTGAAATGGAATGGACCATTTTGAAACCCTGGCAAAAACTTGGTGGGAACAAAAATCTCTTAAGAACGTGTTCTACTTCAGTGGTAGCATTTTGCTCATATTTAAAAGAAAACCTATTCTGACACATAATTTTCTGTTCCCAGAGGGCACATATGTCAGTTTAAATCAAGCTTTGTATAGTTTTGGCACTGCCAGTACTTGAATATCGAATCCCAATTTGTAAATCACACTCTGGGTGACATGCTGAAGTGAGGTACTGGCGGGAGCGTGGGACAATACCTGGCACCGGCGAGAACACTTGCCAGTGAGGGATGAACCAGTGAGGGATGAAGAGGGCCATAAGGGCAATGATATGACCAGTGATGAGGGAAGACTGCACTAAAAGCTTTGGGCGTTGTGTGGTCTTTTAACACCGCCCTCTGAGTTCCATTACGGTGTGCATTTAACAGAGGAAGAAACCATAGCTTTCATCAATTGAGTAACTTGCTCAAGGTGACTGATCCATCCGTTTCTGCCTTGTGAGGTTCACGGCAGTTTAGCGTGGTGATTTCCTTCCTCAGTGGTATTCTAGAATCCTTCTAAGCAAAGATTTATGCCATACTTATAGGAAATATGAGGGTTACCTTTTTCTTCTATTTTTAACAGTTTCTAAAAACAAGACTTTATAAAACTGACTTTTAAAATCTATTATTATTTTTTTTAAAGCCTTAGAAAATGAGTAAAGTGGAATCTCATACTTTTCAAGTGCTTGGAACAGAGATTTTCCCTGAATGTGCTTGGATGTGCGTTAGACTTCGGTATTATAAAGCAAATTGTTGCCGTCTTGTGTGTGTGTGTGTGTGTGTGTGTGTGTGTGTGTAAGGAGCCCTGGTGACATCAGAGTGGGTTATGTGTTGGGCTGCTAACTTCAAGGTCAGCAGTTTGAGACCAGCTGCTCCTCAGGAGGAAGGTGAGGCTCTCTGCTCCTGTACAGTTACAGCCTCAGAGACCCACAGGGGCATCTCTACCCTGTCCGATTGGGTGGCCTTGACTCCATGGCAGAGTTTTTGAGTATGTGTATAGTCTTGCTCACACTTCTCCTTCTGTCTCATCTCTCCCGAGTAAGGAAACCTTCAAAGATTTTTTTTGGTTGCCATTGATTCCTTTTGCTTTTAAGTTTGTATTGTATATATATAATAACAAAATAGTGCTCTGTAGCCATTTTTAAAAGGTACAATTCAGCCACAATGGTTAGGTCCACCATGCTGTAGTACCCACCACTGTTATCCATTTCCCATCCGTAAATAGAAACTGAAGCCCTTTAAGCAATAACCCCATTCCCCTCTCCTCCGACTCCACACTGTGGATGTGGGTGCCGTTGTGTGTGTTCTCGCTCATCGCCGCCTGGTGCACAACAGAAGGAAATGTTACCTGAACCTGCACCATCCCCCAGCCATTGCTGTTCTTGAACCCATGACCTATGGAAGGCCTTCCTCTATCTTACCACTTCCTGAAGATGTAGCACCATGTCTTTGTGGACTAATTAAAAAATAAGGGCAAGTATTTCCTAAATCTGTTTCTTTATATACTGATCATTTAAAAAGTATCTTCTTTACCTTAAAGCACATGCATGCCTTCCCCCACCCCCTGGGGCACACAGACAGCCAAATGTGAAAAAGAGTATGTTCATGTTTCATATTCAGTTTTATATATGCCAGGTAGCCTACTACCAAAAACCATTTGTACTCAGAGGAAAAAGTCAGCAAATTTATGTTATTTTTCTTTTTATCTAAAATACTTAGAATGCACATAAAATTTCAGTGTCATGATAATGTTTTCATTCATTAGAGTCAATACTCATACTGTGCTAACACAAATAGGTAAAAAAGCACAGCCTGGAAAAAAATCTAAGGCATATGGAAGCAATTAGTCCATTGATTTTAATGAACCACTTGGACCTTAACCTCGACAACCCTGAGATCAGAAGAACTAGATGATGCCCAGCTCCCACTACCAACTATTCTGAAAGGAATCACTAGAAGCCCTGGATAAATTGGGAGAAAGACATGGAGCAACAAGCAAAGATAAGGCCAGGCTTACTGGCTGGAGAGAGGCTGGCGGAACTCCTGAGTCTGTAGCCCATGAATTATCTTTCAGGCCTGGAACTGAACTCATTCCCATGCTTCAGTTTTTACTCAAACAATAAAGAGATCTGTAATGTCACTGTTAACTAAGGAAGCATGTGCTCCTTAGAATAATCCACATTTGAGGTCAAAAGTACAGTATTTAGCCAACGACAAAGTTCAGAAGGCAGGAAGGGATAAAACAGAATGGAAATGAAAAACTCAAGGAGCAAAACAGGATAAATGATACTACTTTGTGGGATTTGCAATCAGTGACATGAAACAAAGTGGGTATGTAGCTGTTCAATGGAAAATGGATTTGCTCTGTAAACCTTCACCCAATTAACAATAAGTTGAAAAAGAAAAATACAGCCTTTCTCATGACTAAAATTTTATTGTGTCAGTTTACAATATATAAAATAGTGGTTCTTTCAAATATTGCATTTTGTTATTTTGTAACTCGTCTTTCTGTACTCTGATTTCCTGAAGGCTCGAGCTGCAGTCTCTTGAGAGACAGCTTTGTCCATTGTAATCTTTGGCTTGGCTACTTGGTATTTGCTTTCTAGTAAGATAAACTGAAATAGAAACCAGAAACAGCCCTTTATGTGTGTAAATCTCATGTTTAAACATCAGTAGAATCGTGACAGTTGGCAGATGGTTTCTTGTGTACTCTGCCCGACCCCTTGCGGTATTTGTATGTGTTTCAGTTAGACTCGGTGTTCACCTGTAAGTCACTGGAGCTTGAATGAAATAGGTAGAGTTGGTTTGTGTCTCCTGCTGAGTCCGGAAGCAGGGCCTGTTCTTCCTTGTGTAGCCAGGCTTGTTCTTTGGGCCTTTTCCTCCTGCTGTTGGTTAACCAGGGCAAGGCTGCCACTATGAGACCTGATGGCACATTGGTTCAGGACTCACGTCAGCTACTCTGGGGCTGTGACAGTCTGCTTCTGTAAAGATTACAGACTTGAAAACCCAATCAGGCAGGTCTAGCCCTTGAATTAGAGTCAGTTTTTACACCCGAGTTCCGTCTGTGTTCTAAGCAGGAAGAATGGGAAAGAAGGGGGCCCTTTGCTCTGGTTAGCTGCTGTCAAGCCAATTCCAAAGCATGGCGACTCCGTGCTTGCAGGGCCGAACTGCCCCATCAGGTGCCAGCAGCCGTGTGACCTCTCAGAAGCAAATCTGCTTGGTCTGCCCTCAGAGATGTCCCGAGATAGGGTTCATCAGCCTGCCTCATGTCTAATGGCCAAGTGCTTAACCACTTCACTGCTAGGGACAGCTAATTTTCCTGCTTCTTTTGGAAAACGTCTTCTCCACACAGACTCCTGCTCACATCTCTCTGGCCAGAAGCCACATCTTTCTCCCTCAGAGGCCCAGGTGGGTTAGTTACCTGTCATGGGCTAAAACAGTGGGTCGTGACCCCTTTGGGGGTTGAACCGGGCTGCCTGATTCATAACAGTAGCAAAAGTTGTTATGAAGTAGTAATGAAAATAGTTTTATGGTTGGGGGTCACCACCACACGAGGAGGTATATTAAAGGGTCGTGACCTTAGGAAGGTTGCGAACCACTGAGCTATAGCATTGTACCCCCGAGGGTTTTCTGAAAGGATTATAGCTTAGGAAGCAGGCAGTTTTATTCTGCCATGTCGGGTCTCTAGTCATAATCAACTCAGTGGCACACTGGCATTATCTTATTTAATTCTCCCTGGGAACCTATGAAAAAGCCATACTGGGTCCATTGTCCAGATTTGGAATCTGAGGCTCAGAGAGAAGTCACACCATTTCTCCAAGACTGGTGAACTGACAGCCAATATTAAAACCAGGATAGTGACATAAGTCTGTTTTTATTTCCAATTTTATTCATTATCTTACACCTGTCTCATTTGTCTTTCATTAATTTGCGTTCCCACCACTTCGTCTCAATTTACAAAATCTGACTTAGTCAAAATTGACTTCCTCACTCCCTGCCACGGAGTGGATTTGATCAGGTGACTGCGAGTTATGGCACAGTCCGAGGATCACCCAGGATCAGGCTTGCCTGGGCTTGTCTGCAAGCCTGTGTACTGACATAACTTGGGTGGGGACCCAGCTTCTAAAGAACTAGCCCTGCAAGGAGGGAGCACGGGGACATGAAAGTTTACTTCAAAGTCAGTGCTACCAGCAGGGGGGACGTCTGAGTCGAGTCCTGGCCTCTGACCCAATTTCTTGGGCGCTGGGGAGCCCAGAGCTGCCGGTGAAGGCTACACTTGTTTTCACTAAGGTTTGCACTGGTCATGCGGGTGTTCAAGCTGCCCCAGCACGCTGAGAAGGAAGCAGCAGCCAGACCGCTTCTGCTGGGCACCTGCTGGGGTGGGTCACCTAGTGCAGGCAGGGAGACCCTCTGCAGATCACGGGTCAAAAGGGTGGAAGGTTGACCCACACAGTGACAGAGCAGCCTGGAAGCACCTGGAGGAACGTGCTTTCAGCTCCTGGAGGTGTCGGTAACAGCGGTAGAGGGTGATGGGACCTTCAGGAGCGAGTAGAAGCAGCGTCGGAGAAATACCAACATTATTTGCTTCATTCTACATTGCCATCAATTGCAAGTATAGTTTACTACAAACTTTTGTGTGGAACACTTTGCACTTTTAAAAGTGAACTTAGGACAGGACAATGTAAACTAAAGTGATCAGATTTTAAGCAGGACACCATTGATGGGGGAGAGGGTTCTTAATTATAAATTTAGTCTCTTTGGAGCAACAAAAATGTTCATAGAATGCAAAAATAGTATTGTAATATATTTATTTTAATTTTAAAATGCTACAGGACATTGTTAAATTATTAAAAAGCAGGATGTCTGTTCACTTTGGTGTAGACACATACAGTCCCATGCATCTCTCCTCTCCAGCATCTTTCTCAACAGAAGTGAAGTCTTGCTGATAAGTCTGGGTTTAGAAAGTGCTCAGGGTTATCCTGGCTGTGTACAGGCCAAGGTAGCCTTTTCATGCATTGCTTTTACAATTCATACAGCTGTACCATAGATGGCGGGATATTAGTGCCTGTTCCAGATTCCTGTTTGTCTAAACATCAGTTACATTTGTTCCAGAATCAAATTAGTCACTCACTTTGAAAGGGTTTTCTTGAACGTCACTCGAGAATCTTTGGTGGTAATTCTTTGATCACATATTTTTCTTTGATTGAGGCCCCCGGTGTGGCAGGCCCTGTGCTTACACAACAGCTGCAGAGCTGAGATAGGAAGATGCCACCAGATACGTCCCTGACGTTTTTTTATACATCTAGGAGTCTTCGAGGACAAAGAGGGGCTGTGCACGACGTACAGGGCTCTTCCTGGAAAGGTGCTCAAGGAGGTGAGAGTGGAGACCCTGCTGTGGGGAGGAGAGCTAAACCACACCCATGGCTTGCCAGTCGGTACCAACTCATCTAGCCCCGGGGGACCAAGCAGAACTGCTGCCTCGGCCTCCGAAGGCTGCACTAAATCTGGACAAGAACAGAGTGTCACTGCATCTCCCACAGACCAGCTGGTGGGTGTCAGCTGTTAACCTTTCCATTTGCAGCCCAACCCTGAGCCAGCGAGGCACTAGGACTCCTGAAAATGCTGTTTATTCTGCAGCAGATGTTTCATGAGTGCCTACTATGTGCCAGACCCCATTCTAAGGATCAGGGAATAAAGCAGTCAATAAAAAGACTTACAACCCCCACTCCCCCACCCCCATGGAATTTGTATTCTGCTCTTCTTCTCAGAGGTGAACAAGCACATAAGACAAAGGCAGAAAATCCTAAGTACCGCTCCAAGGCTTTGAGCTCATTACTTGAATGGGTTTATTCCAAATGCAGCATATCAGACATGTCCCTGCAGCCAGTAGCTAACTAGCTCTCTGGGTAACACACTTGCCCAGTCTCTTTAAACTCAAACCGAACTCATTGCCATCGAGTTGATTCCACCTCACAGCAACAGTAGCCTCAGCCCTTTGGGTTTCCAAGACTTTCCTGGAACAGCCTCCTCTTCCTCCTGTAGAGTGGCTGATGGGTTTGAACCGCAGACCTTCTTTTTAACTCATAGCCCACTACCCAGCACTCCTTAAGTTTCACGGTGGTACCTTAAACTTTTTTTTAAGATAATCTTTTTTTTGGTACCATGGGGGAAAAATTGAGGTGAAGGCCAGTACCAGGTTTTCAGCAAAACCTAAGTGGGCACTTAAAAATCATTGAAACTTTGTAAATGTTTATAAAAATGTTGACCCACAGGAAAGCAACCACTTTAGTATTGATGATGCAGTTCAAGGAATGTCGGGAAGACCTCGTAGATGAGCCCAGAAAAGGAAGACCATCAACCTTGATGAATGAAGAAATTTGGCTATGTTCAGAAACCGACTGAAGAGGATCTACAGATTCTGTAGGTCCGGAAGTGGAGATCTCCCATAGTTTGGCATTTTCCGTTTTAACTTGTACATCTTGGTGGTGACATGTTTATGGATTGATTGAATCATACCGGGGACAAGAATTAGATATACCAGTTTGACTGGGAGCACAGTCTATTCAAAACAGTGGCTTCCAAGGGCTGAGCCAGTTGAAAGCAAAGCAACAGAGATCAGCTCAGCAGGTTTTGGTAACTCTTTGGGAGGAGTCTAGGAGGTAAGCTTGGATTTCTAAAAGGACACAACCCACCACTCCCACTGGGACTTATGAGTGAGAAGTTCTAAATCAATGGAAAACTGCACTGGTGAGAAAGAGGCGAGGAAAATTGCACCAAAGGCCTTTTCCCCCCTTGTGGTTATTCAGCTGTGCATTATTGGAGAGAATTTCTATGGGAAAGATGGTCACATCCACCGTATAGTCCTGTTCTTGTCCCTTCTTTTTATCCCCAAAACTCAAAAGAATTTTGAAAAAGAATACCATTTGAGTCTCTAGAGCAGCAGTTCTCAACCTGTGGGTCACAACCCCTTGGAAGTCAATGACCCTTTCACAGGGTCATTTTAAGAACATGAAAAACTACGCAGGGGAGGGAAAAGCCAGGAAAATTGCCCCATGAAGCCGATAGAGTTGGATGAACGATATGTTGAGATGCAGTCGCTTTACTTCTGGTCTTTGGTGTAATGACGGTTTCAGGAATTTTGTAGCAATGCGTGTTGACTTGCACAGCTTGTCAGCTGTCGGGCGCTCTGGGGGGAAAACACTGCAGAAGGTTGGGAAGGAGTTCGAGGGACCAGCGAACTCTAACACGGGGCTCAGGATGTGGACCATCTGAGCAGGAGCAGAGAGCTGTCAGGGAGCCCAGGGGTCGGGAAACATTTTCTGTAAAGAGCAGCCAGTGGATTCTGTGGGTTTGGGAGCCATCTGGTCTGTTGTAGCTCCTCAGCTGTGCCATTGTAGCACAAAAAGCCGACCAGACTCCACTTAAACAAGCAAGAATGGCCTTGTTCCAGTGAAAACTTCATTTGGGGACCCTGTCAAATTTGAATTTCGTATCATTTTCACATGTTATGAATACTGTTCTTTTGATTGTTTTCCAGCCATTAAAAAACAAAAACAAAAAATCTTGCCAGACCATGCAGAAAGGGTCAACGAGTCCGATCTGGCTTGCAGGCCATGTTTGTGTACTTTTACTCTTCTCACCGGAGACCTTTCCACGTGTGATGTGAATGGCATACGTTCAAGCAGTGAGATGAAGACACCTTTCGTCCTTTTGTAGATAAGCTTCCAGTGATGGGCCCGACAACCTAACTTGATTTACAAAGAAATTAATGCAGTTGTATATGTTTATTCAGCAAGAGATACTCTACTAGCTTGCCCTTTATTCCTATGGCATTTCTGCCAGTAGCTTTTATTTTCAGCCCTTCGCCCTAGAATAGTATTTCTGAAGACAGTCTAAATGGCAGTTAAGAATTCTGTCCGTAGGCAGCAGTGCATTGGCACAGCTGGTACTGAAGAGCTGAGAAAGAGTGGCTTAATAGAGGGTTTGTCTCAGACAGAAAAGTTCGAGGAGCAGATGGAAGGAAGACTCGGGTGACAGCAGAAAAGTGCCACTGTGGACCCTGCCTCCTGCCTTTCTGCCTGATCATCCTCAGAGGCCAGGGACAAAAAGGGCTTTGCCTTTTCAGGAAATAGGAGTTTCCCCTAGAAAATATCTGCCTACCATCTCATTGCCAGAACCAAGTCAAATGATGCAGGGAATGATATGAAGGCTGGGGGTGGGCGGGATGGGGTCTGTGGCCTAGAGGCAACCGGGTCTAGCTCAGTGGGTCTGCACACATAGCTCCACAAGTGCCCCAAAGAGTTCACCAGCTCTGCACCGTGTTACAGCCTGTAGGGTTTGAATGGATGGTTTCTTATTTTGCCTTTCTAGGTTCCACAGTCTATCGCAATGGCTACACAGAACCCACAGACGACAGTATTCATGATGAAGGGTTTATTAAGAAAGTGAACAAGCTGCAATGCCAGTGAGTAGTGCTCAGGACAGAGTTGCTCACCAAGACAAGTTACAAAAGTTCTTTCAGGTCTGCTAATAAATGCCCACAGGGGCACCACTCCGATGTCAGCCTCGGCCTGAAGCCATTTAGCCTGAGCAAAACCAGAACCTTGAACTGTAAGTTCTCTGCTGCACTTCATTCCAGTAAGCCTCGGCCTGAAGGTAGTCATCTCTACTTCTGTAGGCCAACAAGCCCAGCTTCCCCAGTTGAGTATCCAGTGTCACCCACTTCTCAAGCCAACCTGCTCCCCAGCAAGTGAGCTTTACGTGCTCTGTGGGTTTAAGTCCACAAGTGCCCCGTGCACTGGCTCCTGGTTCTGCAGTCGTTCCTCTGATGTTATAGCTGTCTTCTGACTCCAGGAGGTTCACTGAGCAGGAATCTTGGGTTCAGAGGACACACTACCACTCATGCCAGTAATAAGCTTCCTACTCCTGCTTCTCAAAGGGCTCATTTTATGCATAAGAGGTTGGCTTTCCCCAGAACCCTGCTCACAATTACTCCCAGGTGAATCTTACCAGCCCCTCATATTTGCATAGTCTCCTTCAGTCACTTAGTAGAAATTACAAAGACTGTATATATAATAAGCAGAAGGGCCATATTAAGTAGCCCACTGCACCACACTTCATTTCTGGCATAGTTCCAGGCTCACCTGGACAGATCTTATAATACAGCCCCTGGTGCGTGACTCATCTTCCTTCCTGATGCTAAGGTCGCAAACATCCGCTTGAAGACTTCCTGTCTGGGTTAAATTTCTTCAGCCTTGTTTATTTGGACGATTTGCTGGAGTGTTAGCTGATTTTCTGAACATGATGAGAATGATTCTTGTGAATTTTCAACATTTTAATTTTCAAATGTTGGCTATATGGAGGGTTGGGAATGAGGACATTTTGGGACACTGTTTATGGGAGAGTCAATTGGTGTGGCTTTGCTGAAAAACCAGTAGCCCGGGCTGCTTAGGAGCCTGAGCAGTGTCTATGCCTTTGTCAATTGAGCTTCCTCCTTGGGGCTCTCTCCTAAAGCAATGTGGAGAGATGCAGCCAATTGATTTGCATTTTTAGATGCCCATTGCATAATGTTACTTTCACTGGGGAAAATTAGAAGTATGCTAACGTCCAATCATAAATAATGGTTGAATTCTGTCTGATCGAATTGCTGGGAAAAAATTAAAAAGCATTGCTTTTGCAAAATTTTTACCAAAAAATTAAAAATTCATTAGCAAGGATAGTACTCAAACAAGTTAGAGTAAATTGGGCAAGGTGCAGTTATTTTTTAATCAAGTGTGATCCTGTGACAGGGACCAATTGTTAACCTTTCCCTGTACACACATTCTTATCTCTAGTAGAGCTGTAGGAGATGGTAGGTAGGTCGTAACTGGTACAGAGGGTATGAGTGTGTGATGGTAGGTAGGTTGTAACTGGTACAGAGGGTATGAGTGTGTGAACGTGTAAGACGAGGATGTGAGGTAATAAAGAAGCTGTGTATGTTTTTGATCCAATCCCAACATGAGGAATATATGAGTTTTAAGTAACCACATTTGGGGGGCAGAGGTACATGTTCCGTGTATTTACATTATATAGACAACTAAGATCTGACCAGTTTCATTTTTCATGTCCACAACGAACATTTGAAATGTGTAAGGAACCCTAACCTCCAAACTTGCTGCCCTCAAGTGTGTTCAAGCACACCACCAGTGACCCTCGGGAGGGTTTCCATGGCCCCATCGTTCCAGGAGCAGAGCCTCCTCTTTTATGTGCCGACATTGCAGCTAGCAGCTCAGTGCCCACCCGACAGCAGACTCCAGAGTTCTGCATGTGGACAGAAGTAGTGACAACAACCTCCTCTAATTATGTTTGTACAATGGTAGTCTGGGCGGGATAATTTATTTTTTATTTTTTATGATTTCTGGAATTTTTAAACTGCAAATCCTTGCCCTTTATTATAAAAGGAGCTGGATCCTGAAGCACATTTAAGTATATTTCCCAAAGGGTAGTGGGGAGCTACTCAATTTTGTTAAGCAGGGGAATGACTGATGTGATTGATTTGACAAGAAAACACGCTAGCTATAGGACCTTGATCCAAAAAGGTGGTAACTCGCCCCCTTTTCAGCTTCCTTTTTTTGTAACATAGGAACAATGAAACCTGCTTTGCGGAGCAAAAGGAAATCTAAGTAGGATGGTCTTTTTTTTATAAGCCATTTCTGAAATTATGTATCAGTGAGGAAAAATGTTAACTTAAAGAAACTGAGATAATACCAATTTCATCTCAGTTACTACATCATGACCCTATAGTAATTTCTCATTTGATAATATGAAGTTAAAGAATTTTGTCAGTTTTAAAGTTAAATTTCTGGCCATACTAAGTAGGCCATCTCGGGACTCCTTCCTCAATAACAATCCATCAATCATATCTCTTAGTGAATCACATATAACAGATTTCTAAATCAAAGACACATCCCACTGAGGCTTTTTCTGGGGACACGGGAAGGCTTGGTGGGGTACATCAATTATGTAAACCAATCTTCAACTCCAGCACCATCTAAAAGGAGCAGCTGCTTGACCTCTCAAAGTGGTTCTTTGTTTCTGACCATTGTCACGTTGGCTGCACGCAGGTTGTTCTTTAAAGCAAATTCCCTAGCAGTAGTTTTGAAAAGGCAAGCTCTTTCCTCCCCTGTTTCATAAACTCTTTTTAAGACAATTGGATATTGTCACCCGTCTGGATGTACTTGGTAGGCATCATGAAACTAGTGTGCTAGGTTAAAATTTTGAAAACCAAATTTTGTTTGTTTTTTTTTCCCGTCCTTCCCAAGCACACTTGACTGGAAGGATGGAAGGGAAGGGTCGAGACCTCTCAAAGCAGTTGAGCGACGAAAGGGCTGGGAAGTAGATCAGGGTAGCATGGCGTGTGCCCTTTGTGGAGAGCCCTCTTCTCCCGTGGATGGCTGAAAGGGTTTCTCCTTGACTTGGGCTGCAGCTGTGGGAGATCCGGAAGCAGCTGTGGAGGGGAACAGACATGTGGCTGTTCCTGAGAGGCCAGGAGGCCTCGGCGTCTCAGATGAGCTCTACCTGGTTTTCGAAGGCTTTGGGGCCGAGGCTGCTCTCAAGACTGTAAAATGTCACCTTCCTGGGGATGGATAGGTGGCTCATTGAGAAGGAAATAAATCTCACTCCAGGGCCTGCTCTTTCCAGGGAATTTCTTCCCTCCTGTGGATGAAATCACTGTCCTAGTGCTTGGGTGGTTCTCGCTGGCTGTATAGAATGGGCAGTGCCTGATCCCTGCATGCAGCACCCCATTTTGGCTCAGACCCGGACCGTGAGAAATCAAATGTACAGCATTTCGGATTCAAAACCCAAGCATGCTCTTCCCGATGATCATTTCTCCTTATCTGTTTGCCCTTCTCTCCTCAGATAAAAAAGAAGCAGCAGGATGTGGTTCGGTTTCTGGAGGCCAACAAGATAGAGTTTGAGGAGGTGGACATCACTATGTCAGAAGAACAGAGGCAATGGATGTACAAGAACATCCCCCCCGAGAAGAAGCCAGCGCAGGGCAACCCTCTGCCCCCTCAGATATTTAATGGTGACCGTTACTGTGGGGTGAGTAACTTGAGGTGGATGGCACCATTTGTTGACTTCTCTTGAAACACATCACCTATAGGACGGTCAGGCTTTTTGCAGCGAGAACTGTGAGCTCTCCTCCAGTTCCCGTGTGCACACAGATGGAACAGAGTGAAGCGGAGAGGGGCTAGGAGCCGAGGCCACAGTCAGTGTGGGGGGAGGGCTGTGGTATGTGAGCGCAGGTGCTTGTGCACTGACCAATTTCCACGTCTCTGCCTGCTTTGGAAAAGGGCAGCGGAAAGGAAACGCTCTGCTTTTATTTTGTTCTACATTTTAAAGCATACACGAGGAGGCTACAAAAAGTTCGTGGGAAAATACCAGTGTTAAGTTTTGTTTTTCCATAAACTTTTTGAAGCTCCCTTGGGAAAAAATATATACTTAAAAAATATTTACAGATTTTGCATCACTTCACAGTGATGTGACCTGTGTTCTACGTAGTGTGTGTTCTACGAAGTTCTTCGATAAATAGACTACAATACATAATGTAAGCAGTAACCTTCATTGGCTTTTGCTTGTTCATCAGCCTCTCTCATTGCTACCTGTGTAGGCAGTCCCTGGGTTAAAATGTCCAATTTATACACGACTCCCACTTGACATTCCATGTTATGTAATTTGTCCTCAATCCTCACCTCCCTACTCTGAAAACAAGTGAACCAACCTCTAGTTGACACAAAGTCTTGATCACTCATCGTCACTCGCTCCTCAGGCTTTTACATCATTGCACTAAACCCAAACCCATTGACAGCTGCTTGCATTACTCCTTGGTGTCTTTCAGAAATCTTTATGGGAGCAAGACAGCCTTGTCTTCCTTCCCCAGAGAAGGTGCTGGGTTCAAACTATTAGCAGGCCAACTGTTAACCCACTGCGCCACTAGGGTGCTTTGCCTGCATTAAAGCCTGCATTTCCAAACTTCACTGATGATCTGAGTCCTCTGGGGATCTGGTGAACTGCACAGCCCTGGGTTTCATTTGCAACCCAATGCATCAGAATCTCCAGAGGGAGCTCTCTAAATAAGAACCACTCACATTTCCAACGCACCGAGAGACACATAGGAGAACTGTTCTTGTTCATAACTCAGGGATGGCCTGTAAACTCATCTCTCCTTTGGAAGTTGCAGACAGGCAGTCTCCAGGTTAGAGACGAGACTCATTCCTCACTACCCTTAAGTGGAAACCACAGAGACGCATGACTACCACACTCCAGAGGCCAATGATGTTGGGTTGGTTGCAGGATCCCGAACAAGTGGGCAGAGTTTGAGAGAATGGCTACATAAATATTTGATGCAGCCCACCTTCTTGGGGAAACTCCCCTGGTAACTGGCTGATTTCATCAGATGACATCATGGAGGATGATCCATCATTACATAACTGCCAAATTCTGTCACTATACCCAGCTGCTCCAGTGCATCACCTGCCTGACTACTGAGAGTCTTCACCAACCACCGTCACACACCACCCTAGCTCTCGCAGGGAGCTTCCTTATACTGAGTTCTCTCGAGAGCAGCTATTTGGAAGTCTCATGTCAGTATCCTTTTTATGTGGTCCGTTTCTTCCGTGCAGGGTTGTAGGGTCTCGTCTTCACATTTATAGGTCCTTCCACTTCAGTGCTCCTGCTCCGCGGGTTCCTTCTTACCGAAGAATTAAATGATTTTTGCTATATACTGTGTTTTGTGAGTTGTTGAATATGTTCTTACACTATTTCTTCAAACAGTTTCCCCCTCCTTTTGTTCTCGTTCTCCGGGTGTCTGTCAATTGAATATTGGCCCTCACATCAGCACTCTAATTCTGTCATCCCTCTCCTCCCCCTCAATCATCCACCTTTCCCAGTCTTTATTCCCACTTAAACTCGTAATTCCCTCTTTGGCTTTTTAAAAAATATAATTCCCATTACTTCTCGGCCTTTTGGCTAAGATCAAGTGTAAAAATATAATTCCTTATCTCCCTTTCTTGATTTCTGAGATATATATTTTCCTTTTAATCAGAGAGGTGACAGTAGCTGCTGGTTGATGCACTCTGTAATTTGTCATCTGTTCTGGCAGGAGGCTTGAAGGCCTTAGCTGTTCTTAGCAAGGTCAGGCAGATTTGACTTTGATAAAGGCCTTAGCGTGCAGGTAACCATGGGCCTCATTCATCCGCTCACCCCATCTGCCTTGCCTTACTCAGTAATAGCTTGTGAGTGGTCTCATCTGCTTGGCTAACCTGTGGAAACCGTCTACATTTCAAGTGACAAAGACACAGGCAGTCCACAGACTTTCTGACTTCAGGGAATTGGCTGGATGTTTACTGTTTATTTGTACACTGGATGAATTAGGCTCATGAGACATAGTATAAAAAGCTGTTGAGATACTTGGCAAACAGTGTGGACAATTGCCTTCTCTCTCATTTAGCATTTAAATCTCCTGCTTTGGGAAAGGAGTTTCCCAGCTATATGGAAACTGTGGTATTTGTTTCTCTTCCCCTAGAATTCGAACACTGAGGGTGGGTGATGCAGACATGCAGGGTTATTTGAAGATTATTGAGGCATTGAGTAGCAGGGTAAGGGGAAGCCATGGCTGCTATCATGATGAGGGGTCTCCTAGGATGTGGCTCGTGTTTGTTCTCAGTTGGACAGACAAAGGGGTTCCAGATTCTTTTCTACACTGGTTCTCCATTTTTACAATGCCTTCCGTGAGTTCTCAGTAGCCTTCCAGAAAATTCTACCTATCTAGATGTGCCAACGACCCTGTCACCTGTTTGTAGTCCCCTGTCATACACGAGCAAGTGTTTCCTCTTACAGTGTGTCTGATAGGGCCATAAAGGTCTTTTACTCAAAAGGAGAATACCTCCCCCCTCTCATTTCTGTTCTTCCTCCCTATCCAGCAAACACCTTGTTTGGATTGTCGATAAATTTTTTTTCAAGCAGGTAGTTACAAGTAGGAATGCAGCCAATTCTCATTCACCTTGGGACATGTTAACCAGGCATGGACTCACTGTCCTGGGGCGGAATCCACAGTGGCCTTCAAACTGCCCAGGCAGGCAGGTGAAGCTTTGGCTGTGGTGCCGGTGCTCACAGTCAGGCCGGGAGGAGAGAGGACAAACTTCTGGCTTATGTTAGAGGAAGGACTACTTAGCTGAGAGACAGGTGACCAGTGTTTTACAGAAAAAACAGCCTTTTGAACATTTTCCATGAAGCAATTTACAGGATAAAATTTACAGGGAATAGAAGGGGTCAGTGACCAGCAGTGGGTGGTATCTTCCACTTCCAACCCACCTCTCTTTCCAGGAAAGCAAACTAAGATTTTCCATCCTCTTCTCTACCTTGGTAGAAGCCCAGAAGCACACCCCAAGTGCACTTTGATCTGTGCCGTTGTTACTAGTCACAGAAGTTGTGTTTACAAGAGTGTTAAGAAGGCTATATTGCAATCACGTATTTAAATGTTGGGGAATGTTCCTTTGAAGCATGAACATAGAAAAACTATACTATAATCAGTTTCTACAAATTCCAGATATGTAAGAGTCTGGTCAAAATACACACACACATTTTTAATAATCCATAACCTGGACTGATTGGTCTTATTCTCCATATCTAAGTATATAAGTATGATTTTTTTGTGTTTATTTTTAAGTGCTCACTTACAAACATAAGCCACAGTCTTCAATCTAAGGCCTCCGAAGTAGTTGTAAGGAGGTGGCTAACAGTGCTGATACTGAACTAGTAAACCAACAGCATTGTTTTATTATATTTCCCTGATGTTTCATTTCCCTCCCCACCCCCAATTTTAAGGTAAAGATGCCAAAGGAAGAAAATATGAGAAATAATAGAAGGGGAAACAACTTGTTTTGCCAACATTTGTTGTATACCCATTCTTTCTCTTATCGGTAGCTTAACATTTTTAAATACATTTTTTGCTCAACTATCTATAGCATTCTGGATTCTACTTTTTTTTCAACCAAACAAGTCTCGATGTCATTGTAAACATATTTTGGAGAGGTTGCATGTTATTCCCTTGAGTGAGTCATCATAATTAACTTAATCGTCTCCTGTTCTATGGTCTATTTAGTTTGTTACTAGTCACTGGAAACCATAATTCCTTACTGGCAAGCTGTTCTGTAGAGTGCACTAAATGGAATGCTATTTTAGGAAGTGCATTCTCATTACAGGCTATTCCCACTCCTCTTCCTGTCCTTTGGGTCTGCTGTCAACAAAAATGCTCTGGGGTGAACTGTTATCAAGATATAAAGGGTTTCTATTGGCAACCCCAGCATTTGGTTTCAAGGTCAAGAAAAAGGCACTCAGTGAAATGAAAACCAGTAAAAGTTAGAACAAGATGAGTTTTGTCTGTCAGCCTTTGCTGCTGTAGGAGTCCTGATGGCGAAGTGGATGATTCCCTAGGTTTCCCGCTGAAAGGTCAACAGTTTGACTCCACCAGCTGCTCCACAGGAATAAAAAGAGGCTCTTGGCTGCTGTATTTACAGCCTTGGAAGCCCACAGGGGCAGTTACACTTTGTTTTTATAGGGTCGCTGTGAGTTGGAATTTTGGCTGCATTTGTTGTTGGTGAAAACCAGCTTCTCAGTGCTTAGAGGATGCTCAAAGTCCTATTGGTCCTTGGACTTGCGAGTTATGTGAAGTAATCACATCAACAAAATGTAACATTCTAAGTAGCAAACACTGTCTTTGGCCTACCCTTTCTGGTGGGTAAAACAAAATAGAAGCCTCTAATGGAACTGTGTATGTACAGGAACTGTTTCAAATTCTTGTGTCCAAATCTCCAGATGAGCCAGAGATCAGGCCACCTATTAGCTAGATTGGGCTTTGTAGGTAACATTCTTCTCTGCCATGTAGTCCTCTTTGCTTTCTGTCTTGCTCTTTGTTCGCTTTGTTTCGGTGCTCTGGTCAGTTTTGCTGCAGCGACCTCACCTGTGGCCAAGTGGCACTGCCTCCATGGGTTTACCTGGGCGGTGCTGAACCATCTGGAAATGTTTCTAGGCATCGTTTCTGGCGTTCCGCCTGCTGCCATTCTACATAGTCCTTTGATGTTGTCTTTTGCCTGTGGCAGCTCTTTCGTAGTAACATTTGAGAAATACTAAATTATCATGTATATTCAAGTATAAGCCAACTTGAATGTCAACTGAGGCACCTAATTTAACTACCAAAACCGCATGAAAAAGTGGGAGGGAGGGGAACTATGGGGAGCGAGTACAGGGGGCCTAAGTGGAGGGAGGATGTGTCAGGGGTGAGGATGGCAACAGGTGTGCAGTGTGGTATGCAGACAATTGAAGTATGTCTTGATCGTGATGGGAGTTGTATGAGCCCCCAATAAAATGATTTATAAAGAAAACATGTGCTGAAAAACTTGGCTTATATTTAGTAGCTGTTTCCCAAATTTCCTTCTTGAGAATCAGGTGAATCATCTGGCAGAATAGATGGGTAGAAACATAATGATGGTAGAAACTTTGACCTATGGTATAATTTGACCCTTTAGGCTTTGGCCTGCTACGTCTTTTTTCAGAAAACAATTTTCAGCACCTCCTTAGCAGTTAAGATCCTAGGTACTGGAGCCCATAATCAAGAGTAAAGTGCTGTCTGCTTTAGCAGGCCCCCTTAGTTCATAATTGTCGGTTTGGAAGTGAGCGGGGTGTATATTACTCCCTTTGGGAAATACTCACTGCTCTTGACTCAGTGGCCCCCATAGTGGTGCAGTCGTTATGCCCTGGCCTGCTCACCGCCAAGTTAGCCAATTGAAATCACCCCCCACTGGATGGGAAAAAGATGTGGCTTTCTGCCCCCATAAAAGTTACCATCTCAGACACTCACGGGGAGTTCTACCCTGCCCTATAGTGTTGCTGGGGAAACACTGGTCTGCACTGGTGGGTTGGGTAGAATGAAGAGTAAAAAACTTTAAAAATCTTTCATCCTTATCTTCATAATATTTTGCGTGGACCCCAAGGCAAAGCCCTGAAAATCATCTCACATCCGTTTTTCCTATCTTGTTCACCAAGTCGGTTACCAGAATTTTAACCTTCCACGCAATCCTGACATAGTTCTCTTTCAGAATGCAATTCAGTTATGCTTTGTTAATGAAACTTCCTCTAGGTCATTGGGCCGCCACCTGTCTGTGGTACCCGAGGGCTGCTGTGATGCTGGAAACATGGCCAGTTCCAAGGCTGGCAGGGCTCACGTGCTGGAGAGCTTTCAGCAGCGCCTCCAGACTGAGACAGATGGGGAAGAAAAGCCTCCTGATCTACTTCTATGAATTAAACAGTGAAAACCTTCCGCATCTCTTGAAGACATGGGCCAGTTTGCTGGATTTTGAACATGACTTCAAGAAGCAGTAATTGCTAGACGAGGGCGTCATGCTTTGTGATGTATAGGCCCCTCGAGGGTGACGAGACCCTCTGTGACATAGATGAATGTAGTAGCCACCGTGAAGAAAATGAACATGCTGGCATTGTGAGGAAGAGGCAGGACCAGGCAGTGTTTTGTTCTTTCTGTCGACAATCAGTCGATCTATCTAAATAACTAGGATCATCATCCCTCCTCATTCCCCGACACACACACACACACACAGAGTACCAGCACACTTCTGCCTTTTTGTGGCTATTTTGATATCTAGAATTTGCATACTTAATTTTCCATGTCTTGGTCGTCACCTGGTCTCCAAACTTCTTGTGCTCACCATTAGCCTGCTCTGTGGCCTATTTAACCGTTTCTCTTCAGTATTCAGCACAATGCTGGAGCATGAATCATGTCTCACAAACATGGACTATGTGGATGGGTAAACACACCAGTGTTTTCAGATGAGGAGGAAGTTAGCCCCTTCCCTCCAAGGTGATGACCGTCCTCTGTATATGTTTGGAGGGCTTGTTAGGCCTAAGCATGCTGCATTCCTGCTTTATTATTATTATTTTTTGAAAAGGCCCAAGCCAAATGTGTTTTTTAAAAAAAGCAAAGCTATTGCACTATCTTCTAAACTTAGATATATTGAAATCCCAAATGGGCAACTACTCCTATTGGAAACTCAAGTATCCCACAGGTAGTGATCTGAATTTTAAAAGCTGGATTTCGGCTGAGCCCCAGTGGCATAGTGGTTGAGTGTGGGACTGCGGCCCATGGGTTTGGCGGTTCAAATCCAGCAACGGCTCTCCAGGAGCAAGTCTGGGTGACTCCCACGACCACCCGGGGGCAGTGATGCCACACACACACACACACACACACACACATACACACACACAAAGTTGTATTTCGAGTTCCATGTAAAAGATCCCTAATCCAGAAGAACTTCTCCATCAGGTGTTGAACATGAATGGCATATATAGTGAAATCTGTAAGAACCAAAACTTGAGAGGGCCTTTTTTCCTGAATTGTTGCATTTTTTTCTTGACAGGATAATTGACCACTTTTCTGTCATTTGTATTAGTGGCAAATACTTGTGTTTTCCCCCTGTGACTGATTTCCACCATACACACATTCCTGCTTTTGCAGGTTTGACTGTAGGGCCACATGTACCACATAATCACATGTACCACATAATCACAGGTACCAGGAAGACACGCAGGAGCTGCAGGAAAGGCTGTTGGGTGGACAGGTAAGCGTGTGACTACTAGTTGAAGCCTGCCTCAAACCTACGTATCTAGTGATGCCTCCAACAACAAGCCTGGCAATTGGCATCCGAAAGGTCACAGCCTTGAACCCTCTGGCATGATTGCTTCTACTCTGCTAACAGAAGGGCTCCGTGAGCCAGGCTCTCAACCCAAGGACAGCAACAGGAAAGGAGAGGGTGAGCTGTATCTAAATTCCTGTCTATCTGAGTGCTGCTCAGCTCTGTGCCTGAAAGCCTAATGGTTTAATTAGGAATTCCTTGCAGTGGTATTTCTTCTATACACTAGGTTTTATTCTGTCCATATAAATGTTTAATCTCCCATTTTCACCTGTACTGAGATGCCTACCTCCGTGTTCTTTAGAGATGAATCACTGAGGTATGAATTTCATCAAAATTAGGACTTGTGCTGTGACTATTGAAAACCTCCAGCCAGGATGAGACCACACAATTCCATGTTTAGCAGTATAAATTACCACAAATTGGCAATTTTCTTTTTTGTTAAAAATGTTCTCTCTCTCTCTCTCTCTCTCTCTCTCTCTCTCTCTCTCTCTCTCTCTCAGCCTTATGTGACTAAAGTTAATGAGATATAACAAACATCTATTAGTCTGAGTCAGGCCTGTTTGGCACTCAGTTCGTGAGAGGTTTTGTGTTTCTGAAAGCTGTTGCTGGGAAATGACTGATTTCGTGCTAGTATTTGCTTATATTATTCTACATATTGGTGTAGAAGACAGAATAGTTTGCAAAAAGTTTTCCTCAAAGAAGCAGTAAAAAGAGAAGAAAGGTATAGTGATTGTCTTGAAATGCTTATGAATTATTACCGTGTGGTATTTTCTTCTTGGGATGTATTTGTGATAGAATAATATAGCAATGGTAAAAATGATTTCCATTCAGTTAATAAAAAAAATGTCTGTTCAAGACTTTAAAATTTCTGCCCTGTCTTCAAAAGGAACATAAGAAAACTAAGCATTACATACTTTTATTTTAAGCTTACTTCATTTTCATAATGAGATGGCAGGCTATGAACTTTTTTTACTCTGAAAGTTAAAGAAAAAAATCTACTAATTTGATTTGTTTTCAGTACAGTAATATCTTGTTGTTGGAAAAGAAAAACGAATTCAAATCATATAGGAGAGTCAAAAAGGAAGAGCCAGTTTCTGCCCTTTCTGTATGACCTCCCCTGTTCCCAGGATGGAGCCTTTGAGAGGTTCTGCTTTGCGATGATCTAGTGATATCTGCTCCTCACTTACAAGCATGGCTAGCTTTCAAAATCTTGGCTGTTGGCAAAAATCAGCATTATGCATAGATGGAGGCTGACTGTGATGTGCCTCACATCACAAAACAGATCAAATAACATCATTCCATAATTGCTGAGTCACAGGGAATTCTGGGCCCACCAGATCCCCTGGCGACATGCGTGCCTGACAGGGCAGAGTCATGGCCCGGAAACTTGGAGGCCGCACAGTAACCGTCACAGCCCCCTCAGCATTCTGTGCTGCCAGATGCGTATTGTTAATGTGCAAAATAGCAATAGATTGGCTTTTTTTTAATTAGCCATACATATATAACATTAAGGAACAAGCTAATTGATAGCATGAGGAGTAGGTTATTTCATAGAGTGTTTCATATAGTAACATATTTATTCTTTATTTTTCAATGTGACCTGTATTTAGTTACATTTTTTTTCTTTTAAAAAGGAAGAGGGATTGGCATTTTTTAAGCCTTTTTCATTTCTCCCCCAAGTTGATACAAACACACATGACATTGTTAGTTTATAACTGTCACGTTTTCCTCAATAATTATAATAAGTTGTCCATACTTCATTTATGAAAAGCATTTTGGATTTTTAAACTCAATAATGCTGTATAAATATTACTCCCTGGGAAACGGTTAGTGGTGTGGACAATTGTAGAGGAGGCCCTAAGGTCCTATCTTATTAAACCCCGGTAGTATACAGGAGAATGACACAAGAAATTCTCTTACTTTGTCTTAACTTTTTTCACTTACTCCAGATCATACTTGACAGACATATTGTAAGAGACATATCTTTCTTATATTACTTTCTATCTGCTCAGACTATATGCTGCAGGGCTGGAGCAGGCAGCGTGTAACAGTGACCTTTGGGAAGCCCCCTGCCATTGAGTCAGTTCTGACCTTCTGCATCTGATGTGATGGGCCCTGGTGGTGCTGTGCGCTAACATGGGTGCGCTAGCCACCCAGGCAGCAGTTCACACCCACCAACTGCTCCAAGGCTTGTCCTGTCATGCATACTCTCTGTTGTATAGTGTCAGGAAGAGGGGGAATCAACTGGAGTGCACTGGGTTGGATATCTGATGTGAAGGAACCCTGGTAGTTGTATGGTTCTGTGCTCGCTGAAGGTTAACAGTGCAAGCCCACCAGCCTGCTCGGTCGGTGAGAGAGAAATGTGACGCTCTGCGGGAAAGCCTGGAGAAGAGTCCTATTAGATGGCTTAAGTTGAAATCAACTAGATGGCCTTGGGTTTGGGGTTACGGATGGGGACCTTTGAGGAGCTCTAATGTTGTCATGGTTACCAATTGGCTGCAAAACTGCAAGGTATTCCAGGGGGAAAGCTGGGGCTTTCTCCTGGAGAGTTAGTCTGGGAAAGTCAGACAGTTCTACTCTGTCCTGTAGGGTCCCGATGAGTGGAAATTGCCTCGGTGGCAGTGAATTTTTGTTTGTTAATATCACTTGATGCATGGCAAGGGGGTGCAGGCTGGGTGGGTAGGTGTGTATCTGATACTGTGTCGTCTTGCACCAGCATGATCAGATGCTAATAAACAAGAGTTAGGGATTTTGAAATCCTCCTTTTGGGACTTGCTCATATTTTTTGGTATTTGGCATAAAAGTTGCTGACCAAAGCTGACTTAGACAACTGCATTTTATCCATCCTATTAGGATTATAACTGTCAACCATTTCCCCCTCTATTAAGATTTCATAAACTATACTGTCGAATTAATGACCTTTAGCAATGACATCAGAGACATTTGTCCTGAGGCTGCCCCCAGGCTTAAAAGACAATTGAGAGGAATGTTTGCCTGTTCTGGGTGCTGGTGGTGTAGGGAGTTACACTTGGTGGTTCAGTAGGTTACCTCGGCTGCTAGCAGTTTAAAGTCACCAGCCACTCCTCGGGAGAAAAATGAGGCTTTCAGCTCCTGTAAAGAGTCACCGTCTCAGAAACCAAAGGGGCATTTATACGCTGACCTATGGCCTCCTTATGAGTTGGAATTGACTGGACGGCAGTGAGTTTTTGCCTGATTGAAGCAGCCGCAGCCGCAAAGTCTTAGAACCTTTCCCCTCCTTCTCAATGGCAAAGCAAAGTTACCTTGGCGTGTTTAGAAGCGATGACTGCTGCCCTTTCCTGGTAAACCACGTTCTGTTTTTTTTCCTGCACCTTCTGTTTGGTTTGCCTTTGGCACGAAGGCATACTACAGGTCTGTCATTTGATTGTCATTGACTTGTAGCCCTGGGAAGCAGGGCAGCTTGTCCGAGTGACTGCTGTGGGTTTTGTTCACTGTTCTCTTGGAGAACATGAAAGGGCAGAGAACTTTAAGGTCTTTGTTTCAAATGCTTGTCTAGTCTGTAATAGTTTAATAGGCGCGTGGGAATAAGGGCCTTAAGTAAGCTCTGGAAGAATGAGACTGTTGTTCACTGTACCTGTTGCAGATTTTTATCGTGAACTTATAAATGTCTCTCACATTGATCTGCACCTGAATGCAAACAGGTAGAGGAGATAGCCTCTCATTACCCTCCTCCTCCTTCCTTTGTTTCTTAAACAGCTCTTTAGCTTGCTGGAACTTCAGTATTACAGCATTCTGATTCTGATGAATGTTTTAATGCTAAATAGAAGTGCAGGATTATGTGAATAGCTGTACATCCCATAATTTTTTTTGTTTGTTTCTAAACTTGATACTAAAAACAGTACACTTCCTGCCCTTCTGAAATGTGATAAAAATGCCTCCG
Organism: Nesogale talazaci; assembly: GCA_004026705.1. Taxonomy (NCBI): domain Eukaryota; kingdom Metazoa; phylum Chordata; class Mammalia; order Afrosoricida; family Tenrecidae; genus Nesogale; species Nesogale talazaci. The sequence goes on along the minus strand of PVJH01008860.1, from coordinate 28,543 downwards.
CTACTGAAACTGGTTTATTATATTTTGAATTTGAGTAGTATGCTTGTCCCCTTCTTCTCAAGTCCCTGGTTGGCACAGACAGTTAGTTAGGTGCTTGATTGCTAACGGGAAGCTTGGGGCTTTGAGTCCACACAGAACAGAGGTACCTGGGCCTGAGGGTCTGCTTTGAAGTGACCGCCTTGGGGACCCCATAGAGCAGTTCTAGTGTGCACACTTGGGGTCCCCAAGGATCACAATTCACTCACTGGCAGCCAGCTTAGTGTTTCTTTACCCTTTACTACAGGTGATGTTAACCATTCACGTTACGTTCTATAGTTGCAGTGGATTGTCCTGAACATGCATCTGCAAACACTTCAGAGAAAATGACTTTGTCGTGAATTCAGCTAGACTATTTAAAAACTTTACAGTTAATTTCAAAAATACAATGCTTTTAACATTTTAGCAGGAATCCATGATACTTCAAAAAAAAAAAAAAGAATCTGACAAGTGAAATAAATTTGATAAGGAACCAGGAATATTTTCTTTGATCAGAGGAAGCCTTAGGCTGTAATAGCAGTCCAAGCCTCTCAATTTTAATCAACTCTGTGTCAGTGGGTTTGGTTTCAACATTACATTGCTCTTAAATTGTTTTAGGTTGTACATGTTAATTTATTATCCCTGAAAGGAGCTATTAATGATGAAGAAGTCATGTTATTCATCATCTATTCTTTCATAGATCGCTCTGAGTCAGCATTGATGCCTTGGTAGTGAGTTTAATTTTTCTGGTTTGAGGTTCTTTGCCTGAACATTAAAAAGAGTCTATCCTCTTCTCTTCTTTAGGATTTATCAGACCCATCAACGTTTTTGAATGGTGCAAGGCAATTTCTTTTTTTTTCCTCACAAAGTGCTTTAAGCACCACTCTCCCAAAGCCACTTCCATAGGCAATTTTATCTCAAAATGATCCCAAATCAGTCTTCTTCTCTGTAGAGGTGATACGTTGGGGCTGCTTTTGAGTGGCACGGGAGAGGACTGTGAAGATCTGTAGAAGCAACAGCCAATGCCAAGCTTGCAGCTGAGCTGACTGCTGAATTAAAACCACAGTGCCTTCAAAAGCACATGAGACTCCACCTTCTAACGCTTTTGGAAAAGAGGTTTTTCTGTGTCAAGTCAGATAATTCAAAGATTTCTAATCAAATGATGCATGCTTTGCAAGAGGCAAATCTGTGCTCGCATGTTGTCCACTCTCATTTAGATTCTGTGCAGGATTCACAAGTACTTGGTTCAGCAATAGAATTCTAGGGCCCGATGACTCTGGCGTACACACTGTAGATTAATGAATGGTTGGTTGGATGCATGGATCCTAAGAGCCATAATGGGAATAGGATGTTAATTAGACTGTAAATAGACTGACTCTGGATTATTTGTGTTATGGGCACTTGGTGCATCACTGACTACCCCGTTTTACTAAGGAAAAGGCCCACAGTTACCCCTGTGACTAGGAAATGTAAAAATACTAGGTCAGTCACAGGCTGGAAACTTCTATAAGGAGTTGGTGGTCATGGCTCAACAGGAGTGGTTAACACAGGCAGGGTTTCTTCTGTGATTTTCCCACATAAGTTTCTTTTGTGATTCTGCCAACATCTTTTCATCATGGTCTCTTGACCAAGGCAAGAGATGCTGGAGTATCACTGCTGAGGGAAATTTTGTACCCAGCAACGAGGAAGCAGACGCTTCTGACAATCTTTTTCTTAAAACCGCTTCAGAAAGCAGGCACAGAGGAACACATCATTTTGGAGAGATTTGTATAACCATAAAGTTATAAAGTGACGTTCATGCACCTGCCATCTTTGCACTACAGAAGAATCATTCAATCAGTTATTGATGCACCTCTTAAATAATGTATCAGCTTTGCACCCAGCACTGTGCTGCGTGCTGGTACTGACAGCTGGAAATGGACCGCTCTCATGGAGCACATATAAATGCGTCAGAAACACCAATTGTTGCAGTAGGTGCTATCATAGTAACAGCACACTATAAGTGTGTAGCACAAGGATGAGGGAAGTGTCATTAAATTGATACTTGCATTAAACATGTATTAAATATATCTTTATTACTCTCTATCATCTTTATATACTGTATATCCTCGAGTATAAAGCTCACCTGAATATCAGCCAAGGCACCTAATTTTATGACAAAAACTGCATAAAAATGTGCTAATTAATAGAGGTCTAAATACAGGCATGTACATATGTAAATATATTTATGATGATGGGGAAATAGATCTATGCATATATTTATAGGTTTAGTGTTAATGTAGAAGATGGACATTGGACCTCCACTCAAGTTCCCCCTCAATGCAAGAACACTTTGTTCTGTTAAGCTAGTATTCCATGATGCTCACCTTCCTGACACAATCGATGAAGATAAAGTGGGTGCATAAGCAAGTGTGGTGGAGAAAGCTGATGGTGCCCGGCTATCAAAAGATATAGTGCCAGGGGTCTTAAAGGCTTGAAGATAAACAAGTGGCCATCTAGCTCAGAAGCAACCAAGCCCCCACAGAAGAAGCATACCAGCCCGTGTGATCACAAGGTATCTATAGGATAAGGTGCCAGGCATCAAAGAACAAAGAGTCATATCATTGTGAATGAGGGAGAGTGCGAAGTGAGGACCCAAAGCCCATCTGTAGGCAACTGGACATCCCCTTACAGAAGGGTTGTGGGGAGAGCATGAACCTGTCAGGGTGCAGTGAAGCAACGATGAAGCATAAAGCTTTCCTCTAATTCTTTAATGCTCCCTCACCTTCCACTTTCATGATTCCAACTCTACCTTACAAGTCCGGCTAGACCAGAGGATGTACACTGGTACAGATAGGAACTGGAAACACAGGGAATCCTAAATAGATGAGCTCCTCAGGACAAGTAGTGAGAGTGGTGATACTGGGATGGTGGAAGGAAGGTGGGGTAGAAAGAGGAAACCAATCACAAGGGTCTACATATAACCCCCTCACTGGGGAGACAAACAACAGAAAAGTGGCTGAAGGGAGACATTGGTCAGTGTAAGGCATGAAATAATAGTAATTTATAAATTATCCAGGGCTCATAAGGGAGGAAGGGAAAAAATGAGCTGAAAGCAAGGACTCATGTCGAAGAAAATGGTTTGAGAATGATGATGGCAACAGATGTACAAATGTGCTTGACACAACGGATGTAGGTGTAGATTGTGATAAAGGTTGTAGGAGTCTCCAAGAAAAAATGAGGCAACGTATCCTAAGTTAATATGTTTCTGAATTGGATTAATCCATAAAATGTGAAAGACATAGAAAATTAATATATTTTCTTAAGTTTTGAAGTTGTCCAAATTAACCAGAGACAGATCTGATAATCCTCTGAAAAACAAAGTATTATAATGTAAACCATCCTTGAACCAATCACCATTCCTTATATATTTGTAAGATATTAAAATACCCTTTCAGTATAATTTTTTTTAAATGTGCTGAAAAACTTGGCTTATACATGAGTACATGTGGTTCAGGTTTTAATGACAAATAATAGGCAGTGTAGCTTATGCAGAGGTTAAAATGACTTACATTTAAAAATTATACCCTGAAGTATTGTCAGCTTTCAAAGTTTATACTTTCAGTTCTTAAAGTTTATAAATGTCCGAAAAATAGGAACAGTGTTAAAAGCAAATTCAGGAATTTCAATTTAAATCCAGTTGTTCTCAATTATAAAACATCATTGAATCTTAAATTCAGAAGGATTTTCATTCTAGCTGTCTCCATTTGAGTCAAGTGCAGGTATATGGTATAAGGATAAGCCATAATCTATTGTTCCTAGGGTTGGGTGATAGTTCATACATGCACAGGCTTATTCCAAACAAAACCAGTTTAAACAGGTATCCGTGATCAGTGGGTGACTGCAGACAACTTTTCTAAGGAATACACTTACCTTAGTGTCATTAGCGTGCCTTCAAATAAAAAGAGTATTATACAATGCATTGCACAAACACCAGCTATCTCAAAATGCTAATCTCCCTTTCAGTCTTTTAAGCAAGATCAAAGCTAATGAAAATGACTGTAATGGGAGAAAGAACGGTCTTTCTACTCACTCCCAGAAGTTGTTAGTCTCAGAAATCCGCCAGAGGTCAGCAATGGCAGTGACAGCCACACAATGAATACGGAAATCTCAAGAAAGAATCGATTCCTTTGACTTACAGGACAGTGAATAAGGAAGACCAAAGGAGAATTGAAGCCTTTGAATTACGGTGTTGGAGAAGAATGTAAAATGTGCCCTGGGATGCTGTAAGAACAAACAAATCCATCTCAGAAGAACAGTGCTTCTCTGAAGCAAGGATGAGAAGTCTTCAGCTCATGTACTTTGGACATGTTTACAGGGGGGACCAGTCCCTGGAGGATAACATTCTTGGTAGAGGGTCAGTGGAAATAGGAAGACCTTCGGGGCATGATTGACCTAAGTGCATCAATGGCCTCAAAGACAGGAATGATTGTGAGCGCGGGGCAGGGTTGGTGCCTGTGTTCCATTCTGTTTGACATCGTTTCTCTTTGAGTCGGAACCAACTGTATGGCACCTCACAGCAGCAAACATAACACTTTATGAAGATGAAGTGGGAAACTAAAAGTGTAAGAGGTGTGCGCACATTGACACTTGAAGACGCATAAGGCTTTCTGCTTATCCATGGATTCTTCTTCTAAAACGCTCAACAAAATATTCAGAAGAGATTTGGAAATTAGCTTTCTATATGTAAGTTTGAGAGCAAAATCATAGGTTAGAGTGAAAGGTTTGGTTTGAGCTTAGGCAGACTAAAAAGATAATTAAATTTAAGCAGAATAAGCCCAATAGATGTAGGGCTGAGCCCCGGTGACATAAGTGGTTGAGTGCGGGACTGCGGCCCACGGGCTTGGCGGTTCAAATCCAGCAGTGGCTCTCAGGAGCGGCACTGGGTAGCACCCACGACCACTAGAGGCAGTGATGCCCCCCCCCCCAAACAAACAAACAAAACAAAACAAAAAAATAGATGTATGTAGCCCTACCCTAACCTGAGTAGAACCAAGTTGCATTGTTTTTCTTTCCAGCATGAATGTACTAAAAGCACTGAAGATAGAGATATTACTTGCCGTTGTTTATTAGGTGTATTTTCTCCTTCCACTTTTTCTAGGACTATGACAGTTTTTTTGAAGCAAAGGAAAGCAACACAGTCTTTTCATTCTTAGGCCTGAAATCGCGGTTGGCATCAAAGGTAAATATTCTTATATTTTTTTTAAATTTCATTTTCCTTGAATTGTTTGTAGAGTTCGAAGGTGCTGAGAGGCGGGTTTCTTTATAATTCCCTAAAATTGTAGTCTCGCATTCTCAAGTGCATGGAGGCCATCTAGTGTGAGCCCTGGGGACTCAGTAGTTAGGCACTCAGCTGCTAAATGAACGATGGCGGTCCAGCCTACCCAGCAGCTCCAGGAGGGAGACACCTGGTGATCTGCTTTTACCCAGAGGACAGCCAAGAAAACCTTTTGAGGGACTCTGTCCAATGGGGTTGCTGTACGTCAGAATCACTCAGTGGCAAACAATGAGTACTGAAACACACAAAGAAGACTGTTTTCCCTCCTTCGTCTGGACTGACTTTTAATTGTTCCTGTGTTTTTGAGTACTGGTGTATTTCTGATTTAGCCTCACCCGTTAGAGAACTTTTGGTGGCAAAAAAGCAGCAGGTGCTTTCTATTTAAAATCCTGTTTACATTGCTTTATGGCAGTGGTTCCTAATGCCCGCGAGCCTGTAATGCAGTTCCTCAGGTTGTGGTGCCCACCCCCCCATCACCATTCGTCGCTACTTCATGACTGTAATTTTGCTACTGTTATGAATTAGGTGACCCCTTTGAAAGGGCCATTGGACCTCCAAAGGGATCACGACCCACGGCTTGAGTATCGCTGCTTTACAATTTTTTTAAATAGCAAAATCAAAGTCATATTTTAGGGTCTTTTGTATAGTTGACTTACTTACATTGGAGGAGAGGTGCTTTACAAAACTTCTTCAGTTTATAACTTTACCAGTTTGTTTTCTGAGTCCACTTTACCATATCACCTTTGGAGAGAATAGAAGACCCATGCCTTCATGATATTAAGCCCTAGAGAGGATGTATATTATCACACCTTTGAGACACATCACGTAGGCTCACTTTCAAAATTGAAGAGTGCACTTCTGCATTAAATAAATTAATACTTCATTGTTCCTCCTATTAAAATGCTAATTTTTCCTGACTCTGAAATTGGCCTAGGTTCATTTAGACATACAATTGGAAATTGGAAATACAAAGAAGCTAAAAAGGAAAGAAAAACCATTCCTATCCCACTATTGAGAAATAAACCACATTAGCACTCTTGGTCTGTTTTCTTACCATCTTTCTAGATCCCTTAATTGAGGTTTTGACTGTACTTCAAATTGAGGCTGCATTCCTAGGCGCTTGTTTTAACAGTGAATTTAAATGAAAGCACATTACGAGGAACTTTGTGTCAGGTTTTCTTGAGGCTGCCCAGGATTTGCTGCATCTCTGGAGCCCCTGGGGGAGGAAGGCAGCGACCATCAATAATGTAAATTACACAGTAGCATCCGCAGTGCATAGCCCATGTGAACATCCTGCTTTGTTTTTAGCAAGGCCACAGATGGGTGTGGGCGGATTCCATGCATATGGTTTAAGCAGAGGTAAAACCCACACATAGAATATTTAAAGGTTCCTAAAATTATTTTTGTAAAGCTAGGGTACTCGAGTACTTGTTACATGAAAATTATAGTATTTTTATAACACTTTTCTTCTAAAAATTTTAACTAGTTTAGAATGATCTTTTTGAAAAGCTGTAGTGGAGATACTCTAATGGATGACTCCATTGGATAGACAACCTTATCTTAGAGCCTTGAAAAAAAAAAAACCTTAAAACCTTAAAAAAAAGGGGTGAGCCCCGGTGGTCTAAGTGGTTGAGTGCGGGACTGCAGCCTGCAGGCTTGGCAGGTCAAATCCAGTGGCGGCTCTGAGGAGCAGCGCTAGGTAGCTACAGAGGGCAGTGACGCCAAAAAAAAAAAAAACAAAAAAAAAACCTTAAAAAAATCACTGTGCACCCTCTGACTTCGTTCTCAGTTCCCCTAAAGAGAAAGATTTCTTGGAGACTTTGCAGGCTGATGTTTCCGTTCTTTAAAAAAAAAAAAAAAAATCTATAAATTTCTCAGGCAGCCTATAAAATTAAGCATTCTTGTGTGGCATGTGTCTAATATTAGAGCTAGTTTGAGTGCCAGTGAACATGTAAGTAAATATGTATCTTGTCAGTAAACGGTTCTCAAAATACTCAGGACCCTGAGGCATTCCCCACCCATTCTGCCCATTCTCCAATGTCTGGGTGGGAACACATGGACCAGAGTGGCTCTCCGTCGTATAGGGCCGATGTGGCCCCCTCTAAAGATCTATTTATGTTAGGAGCTGGGGCATGCATAGCAACTCCTCTTTCATCTGTATATGAGAAAAGCAAGAATATCTTTGAAAATAATCCAACCTTCCCCCCATAATTCTGACCTTTTGTTTTTTTACATTGGTACTTTGGTGCACATTTTAAGTTGGGCTTTCTGCTTACAGTTTGAAATGATTTACTTTGAATATCAAATAGAATCTTGGGGAGTAGTATATATATTGCATGTATTTTTATTTTGGAACTGACTGGAGGACATGTAACCTTGTGATAAGTGGAGGAATCTGCTTGTCTCTTAAGGACAGGCCAGAAAGATTCAGTGGTCAGACTGAATTGGGAAATTACCAGCTTGGGAAGTCTGGGGAATACCTTGAGCAGGCATAGGACTCATAGAACAAAGACCAGTGCTTTCTAAAAATGAAGCTGGGAACTGGCTTTCTTTGTGTGTGGGTAGGTGCACTTTCGTATTATGCTATGTTGAAAATGGTAAACATATGATGACTTTCATTTATGAATAAGCTTGATTCTGATACCCTTATTTGTCTTCAGGAAAACTGTCAGTTTAAACCTATGGAGATAATTCTAATTATACAGTAACATCCATACTGTCTTAGGCCTTAACAGCGCAGCCACTGGGTGTAATGTGTTCCAAAGACAGAAAACTTCCTTATTTCTTTTCCTTTCCTCCTCCCTCTGCAGTACACACACACACACAAAGATGTCTAGGACCCCTACCAGAAAACATACGAAGACTTACTTAGGACCTTTAATCACTCTGGCTTGGTGCCTGAAGAAGTGAGAGACAGAAAAGCAGGACGGAGGACCTGCACAGGTTCGGAGTAGAGCCTGACTATGCTCCTTTCAAAAGCGAGCAAGCCGCCAAAAACATTAAAGGCAGGAGTGCACACAGATCGTTGTGCAGCAGTGGCCGCTGCAACTCTGCGTATTGACCCAACGGTGGGAACCCCCAGGTTTTCATCAGCAGATGAATGGGTGAACAAAACATGGGAATGTGCACCCATGAGAAGAAATGAACTCCTGACAAAGGTTGCAACGTACAGGGGTCTTTGAAAACATTCTGTTGACTAAGATAAATCGACCATAAGAGGACAAATATGTGTGATCCCACTTACATGAAATAAGCCTCATTCCACCCCCAAAACCATCGACCATCGAGGTTTTTTTTTGAGTCATAGTGACTTGTGTTGGGTTTCCGAGGCTGTAGATCTCGCAGGGAGCAATTAGCTCCTTCTTTTACCGTAGGATGGACAAATGGATTGATGGTGACCAGTGATGGCAGCGAGCGAGAAAAGAGGCCCATTCTGTAGGGGACACCGAGCTTCTGTGAAAGTGATTTCCACTGTTTGCACCTGACTTTTAAAATAAATTGTATGTGTATGTCACTGTCATGGGTGAATTTGCATGACAATGCGATGTAATAACACCCCTCCCCCTTTCCCCCCCCCCCAATAGGCAGAGCCTTAGGGGAAAATAGAAGCTGAAGAAGATGCTTCGGGAAGCACCTCCAGGTACTCAGCACACACACTGCATACCTAACACACCCTGTGCACCATCAGACTTGACCTGCCCGGAGTAGGCGCTTCTGGAAGACCTGGATGTGATGGGGATTGTACAATTGCTTTAAACAAAATCGGACGGTGGGGGTTTCCTCTTCTCTTTCTCAGATTTGCCCGCACTTGCCTCCCTCACCCGGGGCCCTGTCACCTAGAATGGATGTGCTCCCTTCATGACTGTGAAGATAAGTGGGTGGGTGGTGATGTCAAAGAAAGAATGTTGGTTTTGCCCTAGGGGAAAGGCGGTTTGAGAATTGATCTGACCCACTTCTTTAAACTGCCTGGATTTTATCCTTGAAATTAGTCTGTCAGGCTCTTGGAATCTTCTAGTTGCAAAGAAAAAAAAGAAAACGCATGCGGGTTGATTACAAGGCATGGAACGTTGTGCTGCTGGTTTACAGATGTCACAGTCCCAGTGCTCTGTGATAACACCTGTAGGAAAAGTAAATGCTGTCACCTTCTCTTGGTAATGGAAATTCTTAACCCCATAAATCCTCCCAGCTCCTATAGCAGTTTCCAAAAATCTTTTGCAGCAACATGTGATCTCAACCAAGTTACAGGGATGGAAATGATTGCTATTTTGTAAAATACACGCTTCTCTTGCAAAGGGCACATTTCACCTATGTGCACAAGTGACTGCTTGAAAGATATATTTTAAGAGGTGCACTGTTAGGTAATTTAGGTAGGAAAATTATCTGAACACTCTCTGAAGGCATTTTCAGCTCTAGTGATTTATGTATATGTAAGTGCACATTATATTTTTAAATGCAGCTCCCCAAACTAGCAGTTGCTTGTTCTATTTTGTGAAGGGATTATATTTTTGAGAAAGGAAGATCGTGATTAGCTATATTTTATGAACCCCTAATGAGGCTTATTAAAAGAAACCAATATTGCTGTGGGATATACCATTTTTTTTCCTGTTACATTTCCTCATATTCCTGATTCATGTACAGTCTCAACTTTGCCGGAGTATTATGGACACATCCTGTCATTCCAAATGTGAGCTCCCGAGTTTTTTACAGTATCTTCAGGACCGTGGACCATGTAGAGAGTAACTAACTCTTGAGTTACTGTATAAGGCAGCTTCAAAATGCTCATGGACAAGTTCCATTGTTTCGTTCATTCCACTTTCCCATGAGTTTGCCAAGCCTCATCGTGTTAGGCATGCAAAAGCTCTCCTCCGTGGCAGTGGATGTTGATCAAAACCGAATATGTGGGCTCCTTTAAGGCAGAGACTACCTTGCCCCTGCAACAGGGGAACTTGCATATTTTAGCTTATTTAATTGCCAAATGTGAGAAAAGCCTTGAGTAGCATCAACCTCCACGGCTGCCTAACACATTTTGCTATCCCTAGCATCCTGGTGCTGGATCTGCTTTTGAGATTCTCAGCAGGAAGTTAATATGAAATTGAAAGCACAGAAGAATCAGAAGAAACAGAAACCCTTTTTCATCCCCTGGGATTTTCTAATTGTGGACTATTCTGAGAACACAGTGAATGATGAAGCTGAAATCTTAACTTGAGAGTTGTCGTCCAGAACCAGAGTATTAATACCTCAACTCAGAATCCTCCTCAACTGGAAAGGGCACGTTCTCAGTGGTCCAGGGTTGCCTTTCCCAGGAAAGATCTTGTTGAGTGTGGGCATTACTAGGTAATTGGCAATAAATAAGATCCAGATCAAATTCCAGGAACTACCCAGGAAGGACTTGGCTTTTGAACTGGATCTTGTATGTAGTATGTGAGTCTCTGATAAGGCTTAGACCTTTTTTTTTTTTTTTTTTTTTTTTTAGCAAGTATGTTAGAGTTGAATAAAAGATTTAGTCACCTCTTGCCCGTGGTCACCAAGAACCACATAAGATTGAGACTTTGTGAGTTAGACTCTGGGGGCTGTAGGATCAGCACCTCATTTGCAAAAGTACCCAGATTATTTTGTCTACAGTTTTTGCATTAACCGTCCTATACCTTGCAAGGTTATGTTGGCCAAAGGAAGGGATCATAGAGCTAAATTACCACCACAGTCACACAGTAGCCACTTTCCACTCTAAATTTTGAAAAGTAAAGAAATACAAGAGACCGGGTCCAGTCAGTACTGCTGTGAGCCGGAAGCCTGATGTGTACATTTACTTCGTGAACAGGTTCTCCAAAGCACCCAGGTATTGTTCCTGGGACCATGCCAGGTTCTGAGAATGTTGTGACTTTATTCATACTGTTTTATCAGCTGAATTCCAAACAAGTAAAGGTGATTTTCTTGTTTCTGTGTTTTGTTGACCTTTAGCTTTTGATCATTGAAGTCTTTGGAACCTGAGAAAGAAGTAGCTGGGAATTGCAGGTGTAAATCAAAGGTTGAGGACATTTCAAGACACAATTTTTAATTTTATTTTCCATGGTGTTTTGTTGGGGCAAAGGAAATATGCTGCTAAAAATGAAGTTAAATTAAAAATTAAATTCTGCCATTTTAAAATCAGAATGCCATTTAAAATACAGAGTGCCATCCTGTTAAGCATATGCAGATTAGAAGAGAATTTAGTTTGGAAAATGGATTGCTTGTTCTAAATTATGGTGTTCTATTAAAGTAAAAAAAATGAGAAAAAGGCTTACCTTCCAGAACCTAATTTATGTTTTGATTTGTTTCTGTTTCAAAGATTTGTAGGTGATTTTATTCTACCTGAATTAAATAATAAATTAAACTCATTTTTTGTCATCTGCTATTAAATGGTACCAAAGCCATTTTCTGTTTTGTTTGTTTATTCTTGCTAGGTAGCTCTGTTTTTCTAATAATGTATTTCTCAAGTGTCAGGGTCCACCTCGATGAGCTACATAATTACTGCTTTTAGATTTCACTTTGTGTGTATTTGTCTCTAACGCTACTGTTAAGATGGTGAGATTTTCTATTCATCATCAAAGGTGGGGGGGGGGGAGAGATTGCAGAGAACATATTCTGATGGTGGAGTACTTGCTTCCTACTGTTTGTCAGCGCCTTTTCTAATCTTAGTTTTGTGTTTGGTTGAAGTCTTTAAGCTTAGTTGAGATGTTTTTCTCTTCTCCCCTACCCCCCGTCCAGTTTGCATGAAGGCTGCAAACTGAAGTGGAAAGTGGGGACAGATGAGATCATTTGACCATTCCAGGAGCTGTGTGTCTGGTCCTGATGAGTGTGTGTCGGAAGACTCTGATCTGAACGTACGGTGGAGTTAAACCCCTGAGCCCCCCTTGGGTGGTCCAAATGGAGTCCTGGGTAGTTTCCTAAATACACTAAAGAGAGGGACTGGTGGATATGGCCCCTAATCAGGTGCAGAAAAAAGTGTCGTCACCACCTCCACATTAGCCAGGACTGCCTTTGAGGCAGTTCCCTCTGAAGGCAGAAAAATCCATTTCCGAAGGGAGTGTCTGAGTTTGGTGACATGGCTCAATTCTGTCATGAAAGCTTCCGGGAAATAGCAGGTTGGTCATTCAGTCGCGTGCATTGAACCCCACAGGATGTGAGGGGGCTCCAGGGACAAAATCATAGCCTCCACCCTCAGGAGAAAGGGAGTCAACGAAGCACAGGACAAGCAAGAAATAAACGATGTGATTAAGGACAAAGTACTCTAGGTCAGTGGTCAGCAAACTGCGCTTTCAGTGTGAATGTGTGTAAGTTATTTTATACATGGAATGGAATGTGAATATGTATGCATATACCACACACACGTAGCTTGAAATACTACTAGGAAGAATCAGATGAGCCCTGTGTACTTGCCGTCTACCTTTCTGTGTTTCTTTAAGGCACCATGTGGTCCTCTCTGATCTCCCCCCGCTCCCTGCCTGATAAAGGGAGCCTCTATCTGAAACCTTATATCGATCGCCCCCTTGCTGCCCTTGGTCATTTGACCTCTGTGTGTCCTAAAAGTATAATAAATGGAATTAAACGCTATGTTGCCTTGTCACTTCCTTTTTCATGTTCATTCCAATGGGAGTTATCCATTTTGAAACAGATTCTCTAGTTGATGCGGTCTCACGCTGATGCAGACCGGCTGGATGCTTGTCTGCGCTGGGAGGTAGGCAGTTCAAACCTACCTCGAGGGGCTTTGGAGGAGAAGCTCGGCATTCTCCTTCTAGGAAGTCACAGCCTGAAAAACCCTGTGTTTGAAAACCTGAGTCAGGATCCTTTCCATTAGGCACCACACTCCTGCTTCATTATCACTGCGAAGTATTATTCCATTGTTGTCCCATCTCCTGCTTTGTGTTGAACTGCATCTTTGCTTAAAACAGAAAAATAAATGTGAATATATATTTTTGTAGTCTTTTATTTTTACAAACTATACCATGATAAAATGTGATTAAAAAAAATGCTCATGTGACTTGTTTTCCTTTAAACTTGTATAAGTGCAAACGACAACCTTCGTTGTTTCCACTGGGTGCTCAGAGCTTTAAGCCGAGACTCCACTCAGAAATATGTTTAGAAAATGACATTCCAAAAGACTGGCAATGAGCAGACAAAAGCCCACAAAGCAGGCCTGCAGAGCCAACATGCATGGTCACTGCCCTAAGTCTTCCGTGCGGTAAAACCAGGCCTCCAAAACAGATAAAGGCATTCTGGAAAAGCGCAGTAATTCCAGGGAATACCCCGTAGGTTTTTCTTTTAATAACATAACCCCCAAAGAGAATCCACAAGGATGCAGTCAGACAGGCAAAGGCCAACATGGACCCAAAGAAACAGCCAAATGTGACCCCTGGTATGGTCGGGACCACCTTCACCTCAGAATGGGCCATTTGATGCTGCAGTCATCATTAGGGAGCCTCTGGCTGCTCTTAGACCACGGGCATGGTAGGAGAGGTTGGACGCTGCCATCGTGGGATAAAGAACAGTTGCATCAGTGGGAATCCACCGGCAGCAATGGTCTGGTGCTTAACCCCCACCCTTCCATCCCTACGTCCTCAGTCAATGCACTGGAGCTTCTCTGGCCTTCTAGAATCCAAGACAGCCAGGTCAGTCAAACCCAGCCTGGACAGTAGGTGCAAAGCCTGGTGTTTTCGCCCCATGCATCTGTCTCAATTTCTCCTTCCAGCCAAGACGACAAAACCTGAACATTCTTCAGCATGACTTACAAGTACCCCACTGTGTTAGTCCGGGTAGACTAGAGGAACAAATTTCATAGACGCACATATGGATATAAGGAAACGGTTTATGTACAAAAGGAATGGAACACTGAGAAAGCATCCCAACCCAGTCCAGTTCAAAGTCATAAGTCCGATATTAGTCCATATGCCTGATACCAGTCTATAATGTCTCCTTCTGACTCACGAAGTCAGAGGTCAGTGGATGCAGAATCCCAGTGCTGGCAGGGGGCTCCCCATGGCTCCTTGCTTCCAGGGCTCAGGGTTCATCAACAGCATCCAGTGGTGGCAGAAGCAACTCATTGCTGGCAGGGGTCTCCACATGGCCTCTCCAGCTTCAGAGGTCTGGCTCTATCAGGTCAAAGCCGTGTGGCTTCTCTGGCTCCTCAGACGCTGCCCTCTTGTCCATAGTTCATTGTTTCTGAGACTAACTCCCAACTGGGGAGATAGCTTCTCATCTTCACAAGGGAAATATCGCGAGATTTTCCAGAAGTCTCAGGAGAAAGCCATGCCCACATGGAGGCCTCATTGGCTACTCACTGGCTATCTCTAGATTAACAGGCTAGCCAGACTCCACCCCAAATCTCAATCATGAAATTAACATAAGCTCATGACCACCACACCCACGGATGGAATTGCTGGGTTGAACAATCTCAGCGTTAGAAGTGTATAAGGTCAAATTTCCAAAGTAATTGTTCGAATTTACAACCACCACTGCACTCCAAATGAACTAATACATACATAGATACACAGTGCCATTGAGTTGATTTTGACTCAATAGAATTTGAATGTTCCAGGTCCTCACCAATGTCTGGGATCTGGGGCCTGTAGAACGGTACCTCACTGTGGCTTCAGTCTGCATTTTGGTTACTCATGTTGAGTATCCTTTCTTAGGATTGTGATTTCTTCTGGGAAATGCCTCATTTTTTACTCTTTCCAATTGAGTTATGTTTTTTTGTCTTTTTTACTGATTTTAAAAGTAAAAGGTTTTAAAAGGTTCTTTATGTCTACATTTTATAGTGAACAGATTTGGAAGTTTTCTGAGGCTATTTCCGTCATCATGCAGAGCATGTTATATTTTATTCTGATAGAAAACAAAGTAAATGCGCATGTTATGTGTTATTAAGTGCTAAGTTTTAACTTGTCAGCATATCAACTAAGAGTTAGTCTTGGGAAACTTCTGTGTTCTAGAAGAGTTCTTTCCTGTGGAACTATTTTAAGGTTCATCAATTTCACGTATGTGGAAGAAAACTAATGTCATTAGTGTTCTGCTTCTGAAGTTTTGCTATAGAATTTCACATATATATAAACACATTAACTATGTATGTATATTAGTGTACACATAGTAAGCCAAAAACTATGTCATATTTTTAAAAACATTTTAACATTTAAGTCATAGGGGATTGAATTGAGCCTCTATTCAGAGTTGAATCATTGTTAAGCTTTCCATTTCCTTAAAGAGTTCCAGTCCAGGAAACCAAGAGGGGCGGCAATATCCCTTGTGTAGGGTCTATGAGTGGGAAAGGCCTCAATGGGAGTTAGTGGTAAGTAGCAGGTTTACCCATGTGCAAACCGGTAAGTCAAAGAACTGAAGTACATGCCAGTCACAGAGGCTTCTGAGAGCTCAGGAAATAGCATGTTTCATAGACTGAAGATCCAGGTGTTTGAAAGCATCTTAGCTGAAACGATTTGGATTTTGGTTCTGGGCTTTCTTGATAGCATGTCCCAAGTACATGAGGTGACGAGCCCACCTGCAATGTTGTACAAAGAAAAGGTCTAGTTTAGCTTCGTGCTCCTCAGTCAGCGCTCCCCCAGCCCCATGTGGCTGGTGATCATTGGAACGCTGCCTGGTTAACTTCCAAGTGCTAATACAGGAGGGGGTTTCAAGTAGTTTGTGAAAAACTCCATTGTATCTTAATTCCGTTTGTCTCTGAGTTTTTTTAAAGCTCTCGTATGGGCTGAATTTGGGAGATTTAGTATCAAATTAAAAGGTGAGACCACTGATCACTTTTATATGTTACACATTGATAATATTTGAGATGTATTGCGTTAAATAAAATGCTGATAGTTATTCCTGTTTTTGTTTTCCTTTTTATAAATGTGGCCATTAGAAAAATTTAAATCCTGTATGTGATTGCACCGCTATAAAAATTTGCTCTGGGGCTGAGCCCCGGTGGCGTACTGGTTGTGCGCGGGACTGCAGCCCACTGGGACAGAGGTTCAATTCCAGCAGTGGGGCTGGGCCTCCTACTCCCACCACCGGAGAGCAGTGATTGCCCCCCCCCCAAAAAAAAAAAACAAAACAAAACTTTTGCTCTGGAAAATAAATACAAAGATTTTTTTTGACAAAGTATTTCTTTTCTGCGTTTACAGCACTGAAAGGAAATACAAGCCATTTCTGAAATAGGATTTTCTAAAGCTGTTGCCAAAATAAAAGCGTTTCTCTTTTCTGCATTTTGTCCCTCTGGCTTGAGTTCTTTTGCAGCAAAGATTCTTTTCTTTATCACAGAATAAAATAATGATTACATGGGTGTTGGTCAGAAACCAAATCATGGTGGTACTTAACCCCCCCCCCTTTTTTTAAAAAGGGGATTTATTTATTCATGTTTCTTTAAAAAAATCATTTTATTGAGGCTCTTCAAACTCTTACCATAATCCGTACATGCATCCATTGTGTCAGGCACATTTGTACTTATGTTGCCATCATTTTCAAAACATTTCCTTTCTACTTGAGCCCTTGGTATCAGCTTACTCCCTCATAAACCCTGGAAAATTTATTGAAAACATTTTTTTTTTCATGTCTTACTCTGACCACTCTCTCCCATCACCCACTTTTCTGCTTGTCCTCCTGGGAGGAGGTTATATGTTGATCACTGTGATCGCTTCCCTCTTTCTCCCCTGCCTTCCCCTGAAAGGAGATTTAATGAACCACATAGAGATCATCTGTAATCTGCTGACCAGTGCTGAATACTAATAGGGTTTAGTCCTAGGTTTTCTAAGGTATCAATTCTTCATAATACTTCAATTCATAACAATACAGAGATAACCTGCTTCTTTAAAAGTTGCTTTCTGGTCTCACTGCCAAAGATGAAAACAATATGAGTTTGTACGAAGAGAAAATGTTTTCTTTTCCCTGTCCAGCATTATAACTATTTACCCTTTTCTTGTCCAAAAAAAAAAGGGGGGGGGGAGGGAGGAAGCGGGTAACACTTTTTTTCATTAAAATCATTTGTTACAGCACTCCTAGAGGACTGGTTTGCTGGAATGTACTAGGAATTCTTCCCTGAAAGGAGGGAGGGACTGATGGGGCCTTGGCAAGCCCAGAGTGGCCCCGGCATCCGCTCTGATGGAGAGCATTTCAAATAAAATGATGGGTACCACAACGTGCCCAAATGTGTTCAGGTTCTTTAGAGAAACAAAACCAGGACACTAATAATTATCTTTATATAGATAGAAAGATATCACCCAAAAAACGAACAGTTAATCTATGAAGCAGTTCGAATGGCTCAGTGCAACTCACTTGTGTGAGACAGCTCGTAGACTGGCTGTCCTTCAAACCTTGAGGGCTGCCGAGCAGTCCTCCGTAGAGCAATTCAGGCTGGCCGGCCACGAGCAGCAAATAAAAGGCAGGTCACCAACAGCCTGGTGACAGGGTCTGACGGTCCCCAGCTCAAGAGCTGTATATCCCAGGAGCGTGGGGAAGCACGACTTGAAGGAAGCTCAACTCACAGCGACACAGTCCACGGATTAGGTGTCCCACGGGTAGTGTCGCTGGCAAATCAAGGCACAGAAGGCAGCCTGCTGGTCCGAAGATCCAAGAGCAAGAGACAAAGGCAAGAATCAGCGAGCCGTTTACATCTCTGCCCTTCAGTTGTTCTCAGCTGTGTTCATTGGCCATGTCACAGCAAACCTGCCTATCTCCTTTGGCTACCCATCACACCAAATCAATACATTGACAAACTTGCATTCATTTGGTTTCATTTATTATTAGTAGTATCCTGTTCATTTTTTCTCTCTCCCTGTCAGTCCATTTCCTGTCACCTGCAAAGGAGCATTCCAAAGTTTGTTGAAACATTCCAGTATCTTTTCATTCCTGAGCTCGCGAATCACATCACTGCGTTAAAAAGAGTTGCTTCTGGATTCTGGTCCCTGAGTGCACACACAGCAACGGACTTGCAAACTAAAAAGCTGGGCCAGAAAAACCACTTCCCTGGTGAGCCTAGACCAGACCTAGCCTGGCCTCTCCCTTCTCCCCCTGCAGTTTGTGGAAACTCCCTCTTACAGCCATCTGCTGTGTCCTAAGAGTACTGATAGCAGAAGTGATGACAGCAGCAGTATTTTCATTCTGCAGATGGAACCAGAAGGAATGGCTCCCAACTGCAGTTTTCCTGACTTGCATATGCCTAATAAATATTTATCATTATTACTATATCCCAGCCATAAATGGGAGATTGAACACTGGCAGGTTTTTCCAGGCTACTCTTAAGTCAATTGTGCAAGCAGAATTTTAATAGTCACTTATTTAGCAGGTAAGACAACTATGGCATTCAAACCATGCATAGTATTATAGCAGAAAACAATTCTTTCAATATGAGAGAAACATTGGGTGGGGGTAGAGGGTTTGTCTTGCTAAACAAAAGGCTGGTGTCTGTGAAGATTGACACCTTGGAAACCCTGTCGGGGCCTTCTGCTCAGTCTTGTTGGATTACTGATGGGGCAGAATCAACCTGCCAACAGTGGGTTTGGGTTTGAGTCTCTGGGTGAAAGTCTTAGCGAACTTTATCAGGACCACCACCCCCTCCCCCCGCCTACCCCCCACCCCCCTCAGGTACTCAAACCCATCTATCTATGGGACTTAGCTAGATGAAGGAACCAGGGAAAGTCCATGACTAGGGGCCTGGGTGGATCAAAGAGCTGCCCTCCTGACACAGATGGTCTCAGCAGAGCGTGTTTGTCTATATTGCAAGTGGTGATGAAAATCTGTTTTCTCTGATGTGCTCACCAGCACTGAAAGCTGTTTATTAGTCACCCTGGTGCAAAAACGGGTGTTTTCAATATGCTACTTATATTCTAATATTTTGCTGATTGAAATAGCATCCTTCACAGGTTTTCTGGTGGTGAAATCAGCTTCCTAGGCAAAGTCGGAGAGCTCCGCCAGAAAGTGCGGGTTTCTGTCTGTGTACCCGATCATCTTGACTTGGAGAGATTCAGCCCTTTGTTATTTCAGGCCAGGCATAATCACCAAGTACTGGTATAAGCCCAAAGACAGCAGCAGCAGCATCATGTTTAAGATCTTTTAGGTGGTATTCAGACCACTGTATTTGTTTGTTGTTACACTCACTGTGGTGCACCTGTGCCTGATGTGAAGGAACATGTAGTGTTCACTGGAGTTTGCCTGTGAGCATAATAAATATTTGCTGTCTCCTATCTGAAACTGTTTTCATGGGTAGATTATTTGGCCTGGGTGGAAGTGGCCCTCAGGGAGCAATTATTTGTGTGTCCTCCTTTCACTTGTATACAACCAATTTGTGATATAAGTGCTAATTGCAAAGTCAAATGAATTGTGGTTCCTTTGTATGTGTTTGGCAGTCTGTTGGATAATTAAATAGACACACAGCCATGTACAAGGCGCTTGATGTGTGCTACAAGTATGCCATCTCACCGCAGGATCAGTAGCTCAAACCCACCAGCCTCGCAGTGGGGGTGGGGTGAGGGAGGGGAGCTTCCTGCTTCTCTGAAGATTTCTTGCCTCAGAAATCCAAAGTAGGCCAGCGTATCCGGCCATCGGGCATAGCTCTATGTCTGCATGGGACTCATGACGGTGGGTGTGGTAGAGATAGCCACGTTCTGAAAGACCTGATCTTGAAATTGTGTCTCTGTCTCTGGCCAATTAGCAGAGAAACACCAGTGATTTAAACGGGTGACGTTTCATGTAAAGAATCATTAAGCTCTGATAAATGAATGAGGGTAACATGCAAGAAAGCAGTTTTCTGCTAAGACAGGACTGGCTCTGAAGGAAATCATTGGAAGGGAGGCCCTTTCCAAGACCAAGATGCAAACTCATTGAGGAAATTAAAGTTCTAGGTCACTGGATGGCAGACATGGGCCGGGTTGACAGCTGTGGTGTACCCAATAGGCAAGGTGAGCATGCCCCACCTTGTGCAGGCTTCTTGATCCGTGGGGAGAAGGTGCACATGCTTTTGAAAAAGCCTATGCCTGTGCTTGACAGGTCCTCCGCCTCTGGGATGGATTGTGATTTTGGAAATAAACTTGGATGCTGTCGTGGGAAGGGGCCCAGGGCTTCAGTGAGATGGATGCTAGTCATGCTTAGAAGCAGAATCTTGGATGTGGTGGGAAAAAATGTGAACTTGTTCACTGCAGATGAGCAAGCATGAGCAAGCCTGACTTTACCTTCCTTATAGGAGGGGCTGGGCAAGCAGGAGGTAGCCTGCACGCAGCCAGGTGTGGGCTCGCCGAGAGAGTGGGCTTCCAGCACAAAGAGGGCTGCAAGGGAAATCAGTAGGCCACGCCCGAGCTTGAGGGCTGCCGAGGGACCCTGTGTTCTGGGCCAGAACATACTCCAGGCCCTCGTGCCCACCTCCCACCTTGCAGCAGCACCCCTTCCACGTGCTATGCTCCCTGCACTGAGCCGACCTTCTCCCCAGGAAGGTCGGCTGCCGGAGGGCATCTGCCCGAGTTCACAGAGCATGCACAACAAGGCCAAGTGGGTGCCACAGTACATTGAGTTGATAACCATCAGGTGTTCTCACATGTTTCTAGAACACTCTTTTGGGGGGGCATCACTGCCCTCTGGTGGTCGTGGGAGCTACCTTGAGAGCCGCTGCTGGATTTGAACCACCAAACCTGCGGGCCACAGTCCCGCACTCAACCACTTATGCCACTGGGGCTCAGCCTCTAGAACATTCTTAGAACATAAAAACAGCCTTAGTGGCTTCTAAACTCACATTGGCCCCATTCATCTAAAGCAAAAGCATTATGAGGGTTTTCCCAGGTGGTGGTTCATTTATGGGCATTCCTCGTCAAACGGACGGTGCCTGGCCACCAAATGCCATGAACGTCATGAAGGGAACCTCCAGGACTCGGGGATGAGATGAGCTCATGACTGAAGGGAGTCGTTATAAGAAGAAGCACAATGTCTGCTAGTCATCCCCAGTCGGCAGCTCACTGCTCAGTTTTATAGAGCTGTTGAAACTTTCTTTCACGATAAAGCAGGGTACTGAAATATATGTGAAAGTATATACAAGGGGCAAAGAGATGGAAAGTTCCAAGGACTGCCAGGAGAACAAATCCATCTGTCTTGAAAGAGTACAGCCAGAGTGGTCCTTAGAAGCAAGGAAACTGAGACAGTCTCATGAACGAACTTGGACCTGTGTGGCATTCATGTGCTTATGTTAATTTTATGATTGAAATGTAGGGGTGGAGTCTAGCCTGTTAATCTGGTGATAGCCATTGAGTAGCCAATAAGACCTCTATGTGGGCATGGTTTCTCCTGAGACTTCTGGGAAATCTCATGATATTTCCCTCATGAAGATGAGAAGCTATCTTCCCCAGTGGTTGGGAGTTAGTTTCAGAGACGATGAATCACAGAGAAGACAAGATGGCAGCGCCCGAGAAGCTGGAGGAGCCGGTGGAGAGACCACACAGCTTTGCCCTGATTGAGTCAGACCTCTGAAGCTTGGGTGGCCACATAGAAACCTCTGCCAGTGATGAGTTGCTTCTGCTGTTGATGGACCCTGAGCCCTGGAAGCGAGGAGCCATATGGAGACCTGTGCCAGCACTGGGATTCTGCACCCACTGACCTGTGACTTTGTGAGTCAGAAGGAGACTTTATAGACTGATTTCGGGCATATGGGTTAATATCGGACTTAGGACTTTGAACTGGACTGGGCTCAATGCCTTGTTCCTCTTGTATATAAACCTTTTCCTTATATTTATATGCGTGTCTATGATATTTGTTCCTCTAGCCTACCTGGACTAACACAGACATGTGATCAGGAAAGGACATCATCCTTGGTAAAGCAGGTCAGTGAGAGAGATGAAGTGACAGGCTCTTCGGCGGGCGTTCGTTGGGAAGCCAGCTCAAGGCTGGGCGGTGGTTCATGCTTTGGGACAAGATCACCAGGAGTCGGCCCCCAGCAAGAACATATAAAAAGGACCCTGCAAAATGAGCTGTTCAGAGGATGTGCATTATGTTGACAGCATTTGTCTTTGTCTAGCCCCAGAAGGTCTTTGAACCCCATAAATAAGTAAATAAATGCCAAGAGCCCAGTACTTCTAAAAAGGAATTAGTTATTAGCTCTTGAAAATTTTATTTCAATTCACTCCTGTGACAAATAGGCCTTCCATGCTTCCCCATAGGTTTGGTTATGAATAAAAGTGCAGGAGCTGCTTAGTTGCTGGTAGGTGCTACTGGGTGGACTTCAACAGCCAACCTTTAGATGAGTAGCCCCAAGGATGTCATGTGTGCCCCACAGCTGTCTAGAGGACCACTGTTACATGTTTAGTTTACAGTAGGGATTTTTCAGATTTCTACAAGTCAGTACTTAACGTTGGTGTAAGCAAAAACTTTCTAGGCTTCATAAATATGTACTCCAGAGACAGGATGGGAGGTTTGGGAGTATTTATTATTTTACGGAAGTATTCGTTAATTGAACATTGTAATTTTTCCAGGAGACAAATGGGAGGGGCACTGCTGACTTAAAGGGAAATAGACCAAACTCTGACACTGACTTTTATTTAATAACCCTTCTTTTCTATTTCATTCTGTCCTCTCACATGCAAGGGTTTGTTTTGCTCGCCTTTAACGAACACAGTTTAGTCACTAACGTAAACTTTGGGTGAGTTTTCTGTGCTGAGAAAAACCCTAACTTCCCGGGTTCTGTAATAATTTTAGCTCTAAAGGCAGAAATCAATACGCATTGCCTTCAGAAGCCTGACAGAACCTGACAGCTTAGCAGTTACGAGATAGCGCCCTGAATATGAGCTACCTGCTGTTCAGTATTTTTCTTAGGTACAGCAAGTGGGTGGATGATAAAAACAGCAAGCCTCTTGTCATCAGCTAGAATAGAGTCAAGGTTCTATGCCCAGCAATAACTTCAGGTTACACTCCAAGCTGTTTTAAAAGGGCTGCTTATACAATACTATCAGATTGACATAAATATTAAATTTTGGTAAACTCTCATTTTGGGTGTATGGGTTGTGTATGTGGGTGCGTATGTGTGGAATTTTGTCTCAATTTTGGTTCTAAATCTTGTATTTTTAAAAATCTGTTGTATTTTTAAAGGAGAAGCAATGAGTATGTTCTCAGGCCTTCAAGTTAAGTCTTGATCTCTGAAGCATGACAATAAAAACAAAAATGGTCAGAAGACAAATGTAGTAATTGCAAAGTTCTTGAAAAGAATTCTAGGGTCTACGGTGGCCGGGGGAAAAGCGCCCCCCGACCCTTTGCAGGGAAAAAAAAAAGTATTCTAGGACAAGAGTTGTCAGCAGGACTGCAGCAGTGATGGCTGTGCGCAAAGAGGCAGAACAAGTAGGAAAACCAAGCTGATGACTTTTGTTCATGTTTGTGACATGTTTCAAATGCCTCTGACTTTGACACTGCACAGTAAAACTGTTCATAAAGCCAAAGGTACTACAAAGGTTTTCCCCGCACCCTCCCCCCACAAACCCTCCCCCCACTATATCAGTCCACGCTCACCCGCTCAACTCTTTTCTGTTTCCAAATACTATATACTCATAGTCACACTTATAAGTTGGAATTTTTTTCGAAATGGGAAACAACTAGCTATTAGTCCCAAACTAAGGAAACCGTCCAGTATTTTCAGAACTCTGAGTTTTCTGCCACTCCCTTGGTTTAAAAGTGTTTCGCACATCTTTTAAAAGGGGGAAATGCTGAAATGGTGTACAAGAGGCACATTTAAAAATAATAAAGAGGCACCCCTATTCAGTGCACTTTATTCAAACCAAATCCCGTAATCTAGTGTGGACAACAACAAAAGAATGCATTTCCAAAGCAACCAGGGACAGACTCTTACTAGGTTTGAATTTGACACAGAAGACTCAAGCTAGACGGTCACAGAAAGATGGCAACCTTCTGCGGTTTAAACAGGAGAGGGACACAGGCACACAGAAGCGTGTTGCTGCTGGTGACGTGAGGGGAAAATACCAAATGCTTGTCAGCGCCTGTGTACAAAGCCAGCCGCCCTTTGTCTCAGGAGCTGTGTAGCCGCGACACCTAGAGGACTGAGGGGTAAGTACAGAACGCGGAGCGGGCTTTGTGTTTCATTTCCATCATCACCACGGAAACAGCCATCAGAAGGGCAAGCTCCCTTTTTAAAAACGTTTGCTCGTACAGTTCAGGGTATTTATGTTATACTGAAAGGAAGCCTCAAGGAAAGAGAAGCTAGCTCCCCAATAATTCAGAAAGTTGCCCAAGTGAAAGAACCACCATGATGGAGGGTCAAAGGGGGAGATTGTTGAATGTGGCTGTTGAGATGGGCTGTATACAGAGACAGTGTGCTGCTTTAAATGGCATCCCCCCCACCCAGCACCCCAAATCTCTCCAGACCCCTTTTCCATGATCTAACTATTGGTCTGAGTGGCTGAACAGGAGGGGGAAAAAAGGAAAAACAAAGCTGAAATAGACTTTGAACTTTTAGTGAAGAGCCAGTTCATTTCAAACACGTTGGCAGGAGGGGGGAGGGAGGAGAGAGAGAGTTGCCTCAGTAGGTTAGGGATCCGGGATTCTGAAAAGAAGTGGGTTTCAGGGAGGGTGGGGGGAGCTGACCAAGACAATGCCTCCGGCGTGACCTTTTAACGCACATTCTCCAGGAGTTTGGGAGAATTTTACAGTGAACTCCGTGTCAATGTGCATGTGTTAGGCTGTTAACTACTAGGTGGCAAGTTCGAGTCCACCCTAGAGAAGGCTCGGAAGACACGTACTTTCTACTCCCACACACTCGGCATCACCATGGGTCAGAATTGGCTCTAGGGCAGCTGCTCATCGTAGATCCACTAGAATTTCTGCAACACCAACCAGGGGCTTGTGCCGGAGGTGAGAGACGGTGCTGCACCGAGCGGGCCCGGAGGTGAGAGACGGTGCTGCACCGAGCGGGCCCGGAGGTGAGAGACGGTGCTGCACCGAGCGGGCCCGGAGGTGAGAGACGGTGCTGCACCGAGCGGGCCCGGAGGTGAGAGACGGTGCTGCACCGAGCGGGCCCGGAGGTGAGAGACGGTGCTGCACCGAGCGGGCCCGGAGGTGAGAGATGGTGCTGCACCGAGCGGGCCCGGAGGTGAGAGACAGTGCTGCACCGAGGAAGTGTGAAGGTGAGAGACGGTGATGCACTGAGCAGGTCTGGAGGTGAGAGAAGGTGCTGCACTGAGCGGCCTTTGGCATTGGGGGCTTGCGGTCGTGTGGTGGGCACAGCAGTGCTAGCATGGGGCCAGAGCCCATCCCCAGAGTCAGAGCCCCTAGTAAGCACATGGGGCTCCTCGTGCTTCCCACCTTGCGGTGAACAGGGTCGTGCGAGCTTTCTCCCTTGAGGGAGGCCTGGCACCTGTCTCTCTCGCAGGGCATCTTCCCACGGAAGCAAACCCTCCTGGTACATTTACAACCCAGCCGGGGAAGGGCCCCCAGGAACCCACGCAAGCAGAGACTGTCGCGTGGTTACCCGTGTCTCACCGATCCGTGGTGAAAAGGTTCCCATCGGTGCGGAACAATATGTGAAGTTGTTCCCGACAGAGGAGCAAGGCACCTGCCGATTGGGTAACTCGCGCGGTCCAGGACCGGCCATGGATCCCCCACCGCCGCGAGAAGACCCTCAGGTGGATGGTGCTTCCGCCATCACCTGCTGTTGCCCCTGTGTAGGGAAGAAGAGGGGGCAGAGAGGACATGAGAACAGACAGGATGAGCCCAGAGATACTTTTCGGCCATTTATTTCACAAAAAAACACGATTGACAATGTAAATTTCCTATTGCTGCTATAACAACTTACTAAGAATACAGGGGCCTAAAACACCACCCATTCAGACAGCTGGGGGCGGGGGAGGAGGGTCAAAAGTCCAAAATGAGGCTGCTGCCCAGGCTGCATTTCTTCCCGTCAGGTCTGGGGGAGATTCCAGCCTTGCCCTCTCAAGCTTCTCGCAGTCGCCCACACCCCTTGGCTTCCGGCCTCACCACTTTGACCTCTGCTGTCCTTGCAACAGCTCCTTCTCTGACTCCGACGCTTCTGCCGCCTTTTCTATGAGGAGCCCTGAGACGACCCTGGGCTCATCGGAATCGTCTAGAACAAACTCCCTGTCGCAAGATCCGTCACTTCGTCCCATCTACAAAGTCCCCCTTGCGGCATCTTGCAGCATTTCTTGGGATGTGGGCATCTTTCCAGACCACACTCACTGCCACTGACCCACAGCCACCCCGGGAGGCAGAGGAAAACTGCCCCTTTGGGGTTGCTAGGCCGTACATCTTTGCTGGAGCAGAGCGCCTCATCTTCCTCCCGCAGAGCAGCGAATGGGTTGGCAGTCCAAGAGTACGTCATCTACTGTGTCACCAGAGCTCCTGTAGGCATTATCAGGGCACCGTTATCCAACCTACCGGAAGCACCTCTCTCTTTTAAGCTGACCCGGCGTCAGGTACAGTCACACGAAGCCTCTGTCCCAATGGGTGGGTTAGGGAGTCATGCGACTCAATCGGCTGTACATACCGGTGACTCGTAAGAGGAGGGACGTCAGCCGAGGCGATCCGTCCAGCCTTTCCCACTGAGGTGACTTCTGATGGATCTCCAAAGGACCGGGAAGACTTAGCCGGATGGCAGAAGAAGCCAGGGTTAAGCAGAGCATGCAGCACACGCAGATCTCTGCAGAGATGTGTGAAACAGCTCCGCAGCCCCCGGGACTCATGAGATGTCAAATTGTGATGCTAGACATGGTGGGAGATGAGACTCAACTTAAGGGCTCAGCTCTGTTACGAGCCTTCACGAGGAGCCACACGGTCCAGTCTCAGGCTGGACGGGCCCGTACCGCCCATGCCCTCTGTGCTTATGCATTCCCGGGTCACCGAAGGGAGGGTTACAGTCCCTCTCGGAAACAGACCGCTCGCTCTGCACTGGGGACCTTCCCCACCCTTGCCTGGACACGGCTTTTTGAAGTTTTATTTGCATACAAGTTATATAGTGACCAGACGTCCCGCTTTTGGTGGGACAGCCCCAATTTAAAACAATTTCTCCCGCGTCCCGAGGCATTTTTTAAAAAGTCCCAATTTTTGGAAAGAATGCACGACAAGCTAAGGAATGGGGAGAGTGGGAAGGGAATGTACCCCCTCTACCCCACCCCCCCAACCCAACTCCGGCAATGGTGTTTCGCTTTATCAATGTTAAAATCTGGTCATTTATGTAATTATTCAAGTCCTCAGTCTTAAGAAGAGTTGTACAATCATCACCACAATCAATGTTAGGTTATTTTCTTTTATTCACTCCCAAGCTCCCCTGCCATATCCCAAAAAGTCATTCATTCGGTTACTCTCTAAATTGAACTGGCCTCGACTCTAGGTATAGAAAAACATATGAAACAAAACCAAAGACTAAAAACAATAGCAAAGTAAAACAGAAAATCCTCAATTGAAAAACAAGTAGAACATACTAAAAAAAAAAAAAAAAACAGAACAAATTTAAAGAGTCCAAAGGGAGATTAAATGATAAGGTGTTCAATTTTTGACTGCATTGCAAAAATTCACTTTCCAGTGCACCCTGCATGGTAGCTAGGTAGTCTCTGACAGGAAAGGATGCACCAGCAGTGTGGTTCATGTGTATTTCCCTTTCACATTTTACGAAAACTGAAGCCACTTTAACATGGGTCAAAATGGATCGAATGAAAAGATACTGTATTTTAACCAAACTGTATCTGCCATGAGTAATTGTACAATGCTTTCTGATAACAAGGCTATTGGCATCGTTTGATTATGGTCAGAGGGGGTTCTCTGCGTGGACCCTGCAGAGGGTCGTGGCTTCCCACTGTCATCCAGAGCTTTCTGCAAACCGGGTGCTCACATTTGAAGCTCTGATACTATTCCTTCCCTGGGATTTGGATTTTATACTTTACAAGCGTTGAATCTCATAGACTGGTGTGCTTCTTCCATGTGGACTTAGTTGTTGTCTCGCTCAGGTAGCTACTTTCTGGAAGACAAACTTTTAAGACTCCAGACACTATTTTGTCTTGTAGCCGGGCATGATGTAGTTTCTTCTCCTCACTTTACTATGGCACCCGTCGCTTCATGAGTGTCAGCATGAAGCAGGACCATGTCATAAAAAGTAATTGTTCTTAGATTGAGGCTAGAATTAAGTGCAAGGCCAAATCTATTCCTTTATCAATGATTTATCTATGTCTCTGGTTCGTGTTAGACACATCATTATCATTTTTAAAA